>JXSR01S015258.1:125121-144834 GCA_000969725.1 Ophiothrix spiculata | reverse complement strand
AGTAACAGTGTCAGTGGTAATTGTAGAGTTGAGCGTTACTGTAATGTTTTTTTTACATAAGTTGTGCAAGTAACAGTGTCAGTGGTAATTGTAGAATAGGGCTGAGTGTTACTGTAATGTTGATGTATGTATCAGGTATGTAGTAGGGGATGTTGCAAGTTTGTTTGTACACTGTGCAAGTAACAGAGTCAGTGATAGTTGTAGAGTAAGGCTGAGTGTTACTGTAATGTTGCTGTATGTATCAGGTATGTAGTAGGGGATGTTGCAAGGTTTTGTAAGCTGTGTAAGGAACAGTGTAAGTAGTATTTGTAGAGTTGAGTGTTAAAGACAAAATTACAGTTATTAATAACAATAATAACTTTGCACCATCTTTTAATTCGGTCATTGTTTAAAGTCGTCAGTGTTTGTTTTGCACCTCGGTACTTCTCCCTCGGTCCAAAACAAACACCCCCCGATTTTAAACAATGACCTCAAAAAGGATGGTGCGCAGTTATTATTGTGTAAGTTGTGAAGTAGAGTGATGTTGCAAGTTTTGTTATGCAATAGTGACAGTAGTAATTGTACAGTATGGTTGAGTGTTACAGTAATGTTGCTGTATCAGGTATTTAGTAGGGTGATGTTGCGAGTTGTTTTTGTACACTGTGCAAGTAACAGTGTCAGTGGTAATTGTAGAGTAGACTTGAGTGTTACATTAATGTTGCTGTTGTTTTTTGTACACTGTGCAACAGTGTCAGTAATAGTTGAAGAGTAGGGTTGAGTGTTACTGTAATGTTGCTGTATCAGTTGTGTAGTAGGGGATGTTGCAAGGTTTTTTGTAAGCTGTGTATATAACCATGTCAGTTTTACTGTAATGTTGCTGTATGTAGTAGGGGAAGTTGCAAGTTTTTTTGTAACCTGTGCAAGTAACAGAGTCGGTGGTAATTGTAGAGTAGGGCTGAGTGTTACTGTAATGTTGCTGTATGTATCAGGTATGTAGTAGGGGATGTTGCAAGTTTTTTTTTATGCAACAGTGTCAGTAGTAATTGTTCAGTATGGTTGAGTGTCACTGTAATGTAGCTGTATCTGGTATGTAGTAGGGGATGTTGCATTTTTTTGTACACTGTGCAAGTAACAGAGTCGGTGGTAATTGTAGAGTAGGGTTGAGTGTTACATTAATAATTCTGTATGTATCAGGTACATATGTAGTAGGGGATGTTGCAAGTTTTTTTGTAAGCTATGTAAGTAACAGTGTCAGTGATAATTGTAGAGTAGGGTTGAGTGTTACTGTAATGTTGCGGTATGTATCAGGTATGTAGTAGGGGATGTTGCAAGTGTTTTTGTAAGCTATGTAAGTAACAATGTCAGTGGTTATTGTTGAGTAGGTTTGAGTGTTACTGTAATGTTGCTGTATGCATCAGTTGTGTTGTTGCAATTTTTTGCAAGCTGTGTAAGTAACAGTGTCAGTGGTAATTGTCGTAGAGTAGTACTGAGGTGCAAGTTATGTAATTGTTGTTTGTCTTACAATAGCTACATATAGTTACTGATGGATAACAACTTACTTGGTTGGCATGTAAGAATTGTCTGCTCATCTGGAATCACAAAGCCACCACCTAGGAACATCTCTTCGTACTTCCCACTTTTCAACTCTGCTAAACCTTTGTAGGCAGCAAACTTGACACGCTGCAACAGCTTCAGATGTACCAGATTGGGTATGTTATGCAGGTCCGGTAGATCGGTAAGGTTGACCAACACCCAGGCGTCATTCTTGCTGGTTTCCAAGCTGCTGACGGTAGACGGATGCTTTGGGTTGAACTCACGCCCACCTGTGCTTCTTAAGAACTCCTGCATTGAGAGCAGTGCAAATAGTTGTTAGCTTACAAAATATACTTTAAACTTCAAAAATTCTTGTTGTAAACAAGAGAGACATAACTAATAAACATGTCACCATAGTTATGCTTGTATGTTTAGCGCATGTATCAATCAATAATAACACATAAACTTCTCAAAAAAGGTTTGGAAATTTTTTTTAGCCACCTATACCTCATTTGATTCAATCTATACATCTATTTGATACGTTATTTGATTAGCTAGCAATCTCTTCTTTAAAATGACACAACATTTGTAACAAGAGCTTGCTTTATGGCTGAGTGATTCCACTTTCTTAACAGGTAGGTAACAGACTGCGTTTGACAAAATTGAGCAGTTTCTATGTCATCTTGTTGATTATGATGCTATAGGATAAATCAGTTAATGAATTGCAATACTGGATAACAGTTGTTTTTGAATAACAAAAGGTGAGGATAGGATTAAAAAGTTTTACAGTTTATTTAATTAATTCATCTTATTTGGTACTTCCTCAAAGTAATCATTTGGTGTTCAATCCAAGATTTATCATGGTGAGATTATTAAAATATGACTAAAACTCTATGTATACACCAACTTTAAGTTGGTTTATCACAAATGCAAGTTGAAACATGGTAACAAATCTTAAAACTTTCTCTGAAACAGGATGTCCAGGACAGGTACGTACCGAGATTTTAGTCGCTATTAATTAAGGTAAGTGAACTTTGTTTTGTTAATGAATACAAACAACTTATTCATTCATCCATTCACTGATATACCCTATAGCATCATAATCAGTAGGATTAACACAGATACTGCTCAATTTTGTCACACGCTGTCTGTGAACCAAGAAAGTGGAATTACTCAGCTATAAAACAAGCTCTTGCTATAAATTTGGTGTCATTTTAAAGAGGAGATTAGTAGCTAATCAAATAATGCATCAAATAGACAAACAAGATTCAAACAAATGAGATATAGGCGGCTAAAAAAGTTTCCAAACTCATTTTGAGAAATTTATATGTAATCCTGGTTTTAAAGTTATAAGCATTTAAAATGTGCAGTTAATTGTTGGACACCCTGTATATAAACTTTTGCTTCCTTGCAAAAATTTCTCACTTTTCCTGATGAGCAGGATCGTTTTGGATTTTGTACCCATATCACAGAAAACATATCCATTTACATTATTTGCCATTATTGTGATTTGATAACCATTTAATTTAGTAGAATTGAATCAAAACAATCAACCATACTCTTCAAAGTTCCTTTTTCAGAACACTTTACTTTAAGTACTTGCAAGATACAATTATTTACGCTTTGAATTATCAGATTTCCAGCGATGTAAAAATTAAGTGATAGTGTTAAAGAGTGCTAGAAATAAATTGTTAAATTCTCAATATTAAAACAGTTTCGGATTTATCAAACAATTTTTGGTACAGATATCATGCTTTTGGATGTATTTAATATTTCAAAAAAAAATATTTTAAAATGACAGTGCACGTTCTGAAATTGAAAATTTAGAAAAATAGAAACACTGTCAAAAGATTGCTAAGGAATTGGTGAAAAAATATTTTTAAGAACAGAAAATAAAGTTTTTTGTATGTTTGTTTTGATTCTACAAGTATCATGTCTATCCTTGATTCAAAGAATCTTTTATGAATTTTCATATACATGTGGAATCGTGGCTAATACCTTATTGTCTTATGAACCTCTAGTGTTGTGCTTTCAATATCTAATTGTTAAAAGTGCTTCAACATCTGCCTCTTTATCACATATTTTTCTTTACTTTATTTTTATACTGACTTCACTCCTTGATTCTCAAGTTGTTATCTCACATTGTTCAGTACAAATTATTTCATCAAAGCGTAAGAGACTTTTGTTCAAGTATTTTTGGTAATCATTTTGGCAAATGAAATTTTAATAAAGGGATGATTGAAAAAAAGTTTTTGATACATTGTCATTTTTGACAAAATTCTAGATTGAAATCTTTCAAAAAATACCACATTGATTTCAAATGTACCTTTTTTTTGTCATAACATGACATTATACCATAGTGTAATATGATCAAAAACATTTTTCTTTACTCTTGTCATTTAAATATTAGTCATTCATATCTCAAGAAACAATGATGTCAAGAAAAAAAGGGGTGTCCCATCAATGATTTAAATAGATGAACTCTCATTTTCCAAACACATGGCACACCACCATATCACTTCATTTGAAGCCAACTGGTCAAAATAAATAGCATTCCATGGGTATCAAAATCAAAAATAGAACAAAACGAGCAAAAAAAACCAGGGGAGTAGCAGAAATCAATATGTTGTTAAAAACATAAATGACATAAAAGTGCATCATGTAAACTTATAACACTGTTGATTCACTTGTCCAAGTCGTGATACTTCATGTCTGGACAACGGAATAAACTAATGAACTTCATCATGCACCTCTGTTGAAAGGCACGCTATTCCTATGTGTAGTGGCATAGCCTGAGGGGTGCGGCTGCACCCTCAATATTTCATTATTCAGATGGACAAGGTCAACGTTCAGTAAATTTGTACCATTGACAAACATTTTTAATCGAAGTGGATTTGATGTTTTTTTTAAACATAATCGTTCATGAGTATTGACAAGGTCAACATTCAGTAAATTTGTACCATTGTCAAACATTTTTAATCGAAGTGGATTTGTTGTTTTTAACATAATCGTTCATGAGTATGATTTTGATAAAATGGTTAAAAAATTTGCCAAAAATCATTGCAAAATTAAATTTATAGCCAATATTGTTCATTGTCATCTGTGCTCTTTTAGGCATTTGAAAAAATTAGCTTGGTTTTGAAAAGTAACATTGAAAAAATATGGGTATATCTTACAAGTCTCCATATAAAAAATACTAGCACCCCTAATATTGAAACCCTATGGCATTACCTATGTGTATACAAGAGATTTGTGTATACAAGTGTATATAATATTGGGGGTGCAACATTTTTTTAGAACCAGCTCACGAACGAAACTAAAAAAGTACACCTACAATTTTTTGACGCAGCTTTTCAAAACAGGTAAAAAAATTGAAAAAGGAGGGCAAAAGAGAAACAAGTGCACAGAAAAATAAATTTGCAAATCTTTATATATATGAAGTCCATTTTACAATGATTTCAAATGACCCTTTCAAAAATTGATTGAAATTTTAATCAAAAACGACATTGTTCACAATATATGACAAATCCTTTATTCAATTTCAAAATACGACAGTAGTAAAAATTTACGGACTTGTAGACTTGTCTAACAGAGTAATGAAATATTTGGAATTCAGCTGCAACCCCTGGCTAAGCCACTACTATAATATAATAGCATAGGTGCAAAGAAAGAGTCTGGTGCAGAATCCCAGACTCCCAGTATCTTTTCTCCAACCACCAGAACCTAGCACAAGGAATAAATGCATATACAAACAAACAATGTACATACCTTGATTGACTCTTTGGAATTATCTGCTGTGTCACTTTTGTGCACATAGAACAAATGTCGTGGTCTTTGGTCTGCAGTACCTTCACTCTCTGCTGGTTTGGTTTTCTTCGCTGGCGATGGTGACTTTGACTTCGATCTCTTTCTTGATGGCGATGTTTCTGATCTGGTTCTTTTCGCTGGTGATGGTGATTTAGATCTCTTTCTTGATGGTGATTTTTCTGGTCTAGTTCTCTTTGCTGGTGTAGGTGATGGTGATCTCCTTCTTGACGGTGATTTTTCTGGTTTGGTTCTCTTTGCTGGTGATGGTGACTTTGATCTCCTTCTTGATGGTGATCCTTTTGATTTGGTTCTCTTCGCTGATGGTGATTTTGATCTCTTTCTTGATGGGGACATATCTGCTTTCGTTCTTCTTGTGGCTGTTGGTGATCTGGACCTATGAGGAGAATGGGTATGGGATGACACTGTAGATGCATGAGTGTCATGGGGTGTTTCATCCACAGTTCTCTTTGAGGTCTTCTTGTATGTAGAGTGATCAGTACTTCTTTCTGATGCAGGATATTCATCCACATGCTTTACTGTAACTGCTGGTGCGACTGACTTTTCATGCGATACTTGCTTTTTCTTCTTTGGGTATTCCCAATCAGAGGCACTAGATCGACCCACTCTAGAAGATGGAATTGTGCTTGTAGAGGACTCTTTACTTGGAGTATTAATTTTTTCACTGTAAGCTTTTCTGCTTGAACTACTCGGCTCTTTTGCCCTCTTGTCCTCATCTGGCTGTGGTGTTTTATGAAGCGTTTTATCAACCTGCAGTGTTTGTGGAATGTTTGCGTCTTTCAAGTTGCTTGAATTTCCATCCTTTTGTTGAAGTGATTTTGTATCAGATTCTTTAGCCCTTTCTGCAACAGTTGGTACTAGTTGTGAAGCTGGCGTTCTTTTTCTTTTCCATGCTTCATGCCTTGGTAGAGTGCCAGAAGGAGCAGATTCCTTGTCACTGTCGGTGTCATCATTTCCAAAAGCAGATTGTATACTTGTACTTTTCATTTTTGACAACCTCATTTTCTGTTCTTGGCGGAAAGCCATGGCAAGCATATTTCCCCTTTTGGCCATTTTCAACTTAGTTGGTTTACTAGGCATAGAGGGGAGAGTTGGTTGTTTTGGGCTTTCTACAGGTACAGTAGAGGCTGGTGCTGGTTTTGTAGAATCCTGCAAAGTTTGTAATGTAGTTGTATCAATAGGTTTCATTTGCTGCTGGGGCTGGGTTTCTTGCGTTGCTGGAGCTGATTCTGCAGGGTCCTTTGACATATACTGGGCTATAGCCATTGATAAAGGAGACAAAGGACGAGTAACATTGCCAGCTGTCTGCGGTTCTACAGATTTCACACTACTTACTGATGCTGTTGTAGGTGCATCAGTTTTTGCTGCGGCAGTTCCAGAATCTGAAGTTGATTTGTCCAAAGAACCAGATAGTTGACTGACTTCAGCAGCAGCACCTTTAAGCGCAGCATTATTGCTGAGTAAACTAATACTTACTGGAATTGGTATGCTGTCTTGGCTTTGAGAAACAGCTGTATCAGGTTTTGCAGCAGGCTCTGAAGGTGGAAGTGGAATATCAGCGACTGATGTTGGCATTTGAAATGAGTCAGTGGGTTGACTTTGTGCCATCAAGTTTGGTTGAGTAGATGGTGCTTGCGGTTGAGATTGAGTAGGCACTGGATTTGCTCCTGAATATGGTGCTTGTGGTTGAGATTGAGTAGGCACTGGATTTGCGGCTGAATATGGATCTGAAGAACCATATGCCTGTGGAGGATAAGCATGTCCAGTATACTGCTGTGGAGGCACAGGGTATGCTTGGGCAGGTCCAGGGAATGGCTGTACAGGTCCTTGGTATGGATGTGGAGGTCCTGGATTCTGGGGTGGGTAAGGCCATTGAGGGTGCATTGCCCCTGGAGCTCTTCCAGGTCCATTATATGGTGCTGGCCTATATTGATCTGGATAACCTGATCTTGGAGGTTGCCAATTTGAATACTGAGGACCATAAGAGTGCCAAGAACTCTGTGGTCCTGGATACATTCTTGGGTCTGGATTCCAACCTTGATGGGGTGGTGGTCCATGCATTCCTGAAGGCCCGTGACCATAAGGTGCTTGCCATCTCTCATGTGGATGTGGATGAAATGGCATTTGTGGAGGGTGGTTATACTGATTTGCCCACTGTTGTTGTTGATCATATGGCAACTGTTGTCTGTACTGCTCTTGCTGTTCTGATGACTGAGAATGACCTGGATCATCACTATAAGCTTCTGCTTGTTGAGAAGCAACACCTGCTTCTTCTTCTCCTGGTGGTGGGGGTTCATCTTCATGATCAGATGTCGAAGGCTCTGGAACTTTCTCTTGCTTATCTGCCCCTTCATCCTGCTTTATTGATTCTAATAGAAGTGCAACCGATCTCTTTGCAATGATAGAATCCCGGTCTTCAATCGAGGGGTCAACATATGGTTCATCATCATCGTCATCCTCAGTTATCCCAGGGAAACTTGAAACATCTGGCTCACGATGATCTTTCTTTGAAGCATCGTCATCTTTGGTTGAAAAACTGTATTCCTCTGTAGCAGATTTAGAGGCTGACGATGAACTTCCACTCTGTTTGCTCAGAGATGATTCCCTGCCAGCATAAGTAGTATGCAATGGTCGTACCACAGGTTCAAATTCTGATGGAATATCAACACCATCTCCATCACTTATAAATGAAATAGGACAGTCAAATTCAGCAATATCTACTATCCCTCCAATGTCCATTTTTTGGTCAGATTGCATATTTGTCTCGCTTACTGCAGCATCTGGATACCCAGCTTTTCTTTTGCTTATAATACTACCGTAGTCACTATGTTGTTCTATTGAACATGCACCTGCTTCTCCTTGTTCTTCCAGTATGTTATCCACAGGCTGGACTATATTCTGACTTGATACTACAGAAGGGCAAACAGAAGTCTCCTCTGGGTCTTTTGTTACTTTAGCTTCAACACTAGGTACAGATTCAGCAGTGCTTTTTATCGATATAGGGCCATATTCCCCTATTTCCATTTCGCTATCATCCCTGTCTGTTTGCGGCTTGGGGATTTCAGTACTTAGTGTCTGCTGGATTAAAGCAGGAATTTCTATTGGAGAAGGTCTACCTTCTGAGGCTGGAATATTATCAAGCTGACTAGACTGTTCTTTGCTGTCTTTGACATCAATAGTCACAACCGATTCACTGTTATTTCTAGATTCTTGATCCCCCATGGGTGTGTGCTTACTAATGGGACCATATTCACCGATTTCAACATCACTGCTTGCTGCAATAGGTTTTTCAACCGCATCTTTTGATTTTTCATGGAAACTACGATCTTCTTCTGTTCCAGGAGATTTGCTTGTTCTTACAGGACCATATTCACCAATTTCTGGACTTTCTGGTGATTTTGACTTCTTTCTTAATGGAGATGTATCTGCTTTCGTTCTTCTTGTGGCTGTTGGTGATCTGGACCTATGAGGAGAATGGGTATGGGAGGACACTGTAGATGCATGAGTGTCATGGGGTGTTTCATCCACAGTTCTCTTTGAGGTCTTCTTGTATGTAGAGTGATCAGTACTTCTTTCTGATGCTGGATATTCATCCACATGCTTTGCTGCAACTTTTGGTGCAATTGACTTTTTATATGACACTTGCCCCAATCAGAGGCACTAGATCGACCCACTCTAGAAGATGGAATTGTGCTTGCAGAGGACTCTTTGCTTGGAGTATCAATTTTTTCACTGTAAGCTTTTGATAGAGAGGGTTTGTTGCTAGCACTACTCGCCTCTTTTGACCTCTTTTCCTCATCTGGCTGTGGTGTTTTATGAAGTGTTTTATCAACCTGCAGTGTTTGTGGAATGTTTGCGTCTTTCAAATTGCTTGAATTTCCATCCTTTTGTTGAAGTGGCTCAGATGTCTCTTTAAAATGTGGTTCCGGTGCCTTTTTGAAATGCAGATCAGACTCACCTTTGGAATTTGCCTCGGATGTCTCTTTAGAATCTGGATCAGATGCTTCTATGGAATCTGGTTCAGATACACCTTTGGAATTTGCCTCGGATGTCTCTTTAGAATCTGGATCCGATGCTTTTATGGAATCTGGTTCAGATACTGCTTTGGACTCTGCCTTGGATGCCCTTTTGGAATCTGACTGAGATGCATCTTTAAAATCAGGTTCAGATACCTCTTCGGAACATGGTTCAGATGTCTCTTTGGTACCGGATTTGAATGCCTCTTTGGAATCCAGTTGAAATGCCCCTATGGTACTGGGTTCAGATGTGTCATTGGAATCTTTCCGAGATGCCTTTATGGAGTCAGGCTCAGGTGCTTCTATGGACTTGGGTTCAGATGTCTCTTCGGAATCAGGTTTACTGGGTTTAAACACCTCTTTGGAACTAGGATCAGATATCGCTTTGGAATCAGGTTCATATGACTCTTTGATTCTGGGTTTGGATGTTTCTTTGGGATCCATTTCAGATGCCTCTGTGAAATCTGAATCTGTTCTTTGTTGAGAAGAAGTAGCACCAACAATGCTAATAGTATCTTCTGCATTTTCAGATTTCTCACACACCATGGGTTCATCTGATTCTTTTTTCTTAATTCCAGTATCTTGCTTGGTCTCATCAGATTCGTTCTCTTTAGATGTGACATCATGAGGAGACATAACACCAATTTCAGATATTTGTTGTGCAGATGCACCAGAAGTTTCATCTGAGGTATCTTTTGCCACAGGGGTTGTTTCTGCAGGTCTGGTACTGTCCCTTAGCTCTTTCTCTTCTGAAATGGCTGAATTGGGAGTCTGTTCACCATTATCAATTTCATCTGTAACAATCCATGTGTCCATATCTATATTTTGGGTAATGATATCTTCCACATCTTCAGACCCCACATCTGCATCTGATGCACATTTCTTATCAGGAGCAACATCAATTTCAGCATCAGGCTTATTGGTAAGAGCACCGGCATCATCATTTTGTTGAGTTGTTGAATCTAATCCAGACATCGGCGAGGCGTCTCCAATGTCATCTGTAACAATCCATTTGCTATCACTAAAATTTGGCTCTTCAGTATTTTGATCAGCAGTCTCGTCTTTGTCTACTTTCTGCAGAGTATCATCATTAATGTCCGTCACATTTTCTTTTTCATCATCTTGAACGGCACATCCTGCATCCTCTTTTAATTCTGTCTGTTGAACACTTCCACTATCCACTGTCTTTGTAACATCTGTGATCATGTCACCTTGCTGACTTGCAGAAAGATCTTTTGAAGCTGCAGCAGAGTCAACTTCTGTTTCTACCATCTGCTGACCAGCTTTGCTTGGCACACTACCATGAGTATCTTGATCAGGTATGGAATGTTCTATATCATGAGTACCTTCATCAGAAGTCATATTTGTCTCCACTGTCATCTGGATACTGGGTGTATCAATATTCTTTGTGGTGAGGGTCACCTTGTCGTCTAAATTAGATGTCTCTCCAAGATCAGCCTCAGATATAAAGCTTGCTGGAGGTGTTAATCCAGCAATCTGTTTGACATCACGGACTTCTTCATCATCAGATGTATGCTTATCAATGACTCCAGAATCTTGGTCCAAAGTCTTATCCATTTCTGTTGTTGGTTCATCTTTATCGACTACAGCTGGTTCATCTTTATCGACTACAGCTTCTGACGTAGTTGATTGCTCTCCTGGCTTGCAATCAATATTTTCACCAGCATCAGTTGTTTCAGAAATATCGTGTTGATTTTTGTCTTCTTCATTTAGCTCACTCCTAGTTTCAAAACCAATACTGGCTATATCTGTGTTTGCTTCAGAAGATTTTTCATCTGGTTTGATCGAATCACTTTCATAATCATCAACAGTCTCACGACTGGTTGCTGATTCTGTATGTTCTTGCATGTTAGATGCCGTTGATATTGGTGTGTTATCAGTGGCACATTCATCAATGTCTGGTGTGATAGGGACCTTTTTGATGGGCTCATCTTGTACTGGATCTGCTTTAGGAGAGTCAGCAAAGCAATCACTTGCAGTGAGTGACATTTCATCCTCTTCTACTAAAGTTTGTTTCTTAGTAGCAACTTGCTCTACATTACCATCTTGTTCTGATGTTACAATACCAGCTTTGTTAGAATGATATTCATCTTTGGCAAGAATACCACTTGCACTTGGCTCTTCTTTGTGCCCTGAACTTGTCATATCTTGGACACTAGTTATGTCCATTTGCTTAGAATCTGAAACCATTTCTGATTCAGATTGTTTTGTGGCTTCATCATATTTATCACTGGAAACACCTGGTTCCTGTAAAATAGAGTCTTGGATATCTGTATTTGGTTCACTAGCACTTGTCTCTTCTTTGTGCCCTAACGTTGTTGTCATATCTGGCACACTAG
Source organism: Ophiothrix spiculata (assembly GCA_000969725.1). NCBI lineage: Eukaryota > Metazoa > Echinodermata > Ophiuroidea > Amphilepidida > Ophiotrichidae > Ophiothrix > Ophiothrix spiculata. Next base: position 133,121 of record JXSR01S015258.1, on the reverse strand, counting down.
TTGTGTCCATTTCCTTGGAATCTGAAACCATTTCTGATTCAGATTGTTTTGAGGCTTCATCATATTTATCACTGGAAGCACCTGGTTCCTGTGAAACAGAGTCTTGGATATCTGTGTTTGGTTCATTATCCTGCTTGCTTGAACTGGACTTGTCTTCATTTTGCACCTCACCTGTAACAGTTAAACTAGGTGTGTTGATTGGAGTTCCATTGTCTCCTATAACTGTACCTACAGCAATAGACTCCGACACTGAGGTAAGATTCTCATCCCCTCTACTTAAGATCTGAGAATGTTTACTCTCTGGTTTTTCATCTTTTTCAGGGGTAACGGCTTTGTCTGATGAAGACTGTGCTAGACTGACACTTTCAGTAATACTATCAATATTGACCTTTTCTCCTTCAACCACTGCATTGCTTGCATCACTTTTACTTTGAGAGCTTTCAACAGGCTTGGCTGAACCTATATCAGACACTCTTATCAGCGTATCTACCTGCCGTGCTTTTCTTGTTTCTTCCATTTTCTTAGCAGGAGAGGACTTAACACCTGTACTTGTTCCTTTCTTGCCAGTTTCTGCGGACTTGGTTTTACGCTTGTCATCTGAAGGACCTGGTTGGTTTTCTTGGGAATCTTCTGGTGTATTTCCCATTAGTGATGCAAGCAGATACCCTACAGATCTCTTTGCAATGACAGTAGCTGTATCTTCAAGTGAAGGATCAGGAACATATTTTGGAACTTTTGCAGTTTTACGAGAACTAGAGGGCTTGCTTGAACTGCCATCCGATCCTATTGATACAGGAGCACTAGTGAGCTCATCTCTTTTGGTGTCAATGGTAGATGCTTTTTCTTTTTTCTCTTCACCTTCTGTGACCTGTGAGTGTTGAATAGTTGGAGGAGCTTTGGGTTCATTTTTTTCAACAAAAACACCAGCTTTACTTTTAGATACAGTCTTTTCAATTTGCCCAGCTGGTCCAATGTCCCGATCTTTGTTCTGATGATTATCTCCCACTTTAGTCTTGCCATCATCCATAATGGATGTGCTTGATTTCATGGGTTTTGTAACAGGTCCACCTTCACTAATCAAAGTTTTGGTGTCTGTCATATCCGATTTTTGAACAGATTCACTATGCAGATTTGAGTCTGTTCCAGTGACAGAACCAGATTTTCCTATCATAGTGTTATCAGTGACATTTGATGCCTCTGTTGACAAAGTTTGTGCATCACTGCTGAGCTGCTTTTCAGTAGACAAAGGTTGTACCTGGCTTTCTGACTCATATTTGTTCTCTGCTGGAATTTGATAATCACTCCTCTTTTCATCTCTACTTGTGATAGGAATTGGACCATATTCTCCTACTGAAACATCTGCGGGCATAACGTCCTTTACTGGTGGAATATTGGTTTGTGTGTTATCTTGTGAAGCAGGGACATTACTTGCACCAGTTGATTTACTTGGCAAGGCAACTGGCCCATACTCTCCAATTGTGACATCTCCTGATTCTTCTGCGGTCACTTCTTGTGTGCTGGATGACTTATCAACTTCAGAAGTAGATGTAGTTGGTCCCACAACTGGACCATACTCACCAATTGCAACATCCGGCTTTTCATTAATTTTTCTTGGAATGTTTACTTCAAGCCCGTCTCGTCTGTTTAACTCATTGGCTGCCGCAGAAGATATCCTTTGATCCACAACTGACCCGTACTCGCCAACTGCAACATCTGCCCTTGATCCATACTCTCCCGTTACTGAGATGCCACCACTAACTTCCTTCTCAGCAACAATTGGTACATTAGGTTTATCTTGTGTTGAAGTATTGGATACAGACGAAACAGAAATGGCAGAAGTCACATCTTCAGGTTTACTTAAATCATTTTTCTGATTATCTGTAGACCTATTCATTGAACTTGTCTGTTCTTCATTCTCTCTGTTTATAGATGAACTTGCAAGTGAAACGGGACCATATTCTCCGATTGATGCATCAGATGTGTCTGTTTGTGATGTTATTTCTTCAGAATTGTCCTTTGCGTCGGGTTGAAGAGCATCATCTAATTTGTGCGTTTGAGTCTTTTCTAAGACAGCAGCACTACTATCATCTGGTTTCTTGACTTCAACATTTTGTCCATCCTTTGATGCTTCGGTCACCTGAGAAGAGTCAACTGGAGGTACAGATGCACTGATATAATCAACAACTGTTGGTCCTGTAGTTGCTGCTAATTTATCTCCACTATCTGGTACCTGATTTTGTTGCATGATAGCTTTTATCTGCTCTTTTGTTGGACCACAGAAACCTTCCTCGCCTACATGAATTGTTCTGAATAAACGTCCTGGTGCCGATTTATCTTTACCTTTTCTTTTTCCAATTAACACATCAAATTTTCTTTTAACAGTTTCTCCCTGCTCCTTATCTTTCTCCTTTGCGTTCTTTGCCAAATTGATATTTTGTTTGAATGAAATCTTGAAAGAAGAGCCAAACACACCTGATGTTGTAGCTGGAGTCGGTGACTTGACAGCGGAAGCAGAAGTTTCTGTTGAAGGTGACTTTAAAATAGTAGAAGTTTCTGATGACGTAGTTGCAGAAAATTCTGTTTTTGAGGGTGACGTCAATGGAGAGCCAGAGGTGACAGGGGGTTCAGTTGTAGTCAACTTTGGTTGAGAATCAGCTTCAACTGCAACCTGTTGTGATTGAACACTTGAACTATCACTGCTAGACACTGGAATCTTAGAAGAAGAAAGCGGTGGTATTTTTGAAAGACTTGCCTCAGACGATGCATTAGATGTTGCAGAGCCAGAAGCTGGATTCAGTTTAGGAGTAGAATCACTTTCTAATGTTAAACTGATGCCAGGTTCATTGTCTTTATTTGCTTTTAAAGCCTTGATTTCAGAGTCATCTGCTTTAGGTACATCTTTTGGAACTCTATCTGTTACCTTTCCAACATTATCCTCACTCTGTCCTTTCAATTTTGTTGATGTATCACTAGTTTCATCACCTCGTGTCTTCTTTTCAGTTACCGGCTCATCACTCATGGTGGATTTAGCAACATTCCTTTCAAAACTGCTGCCATGGCTGCGATAAGAACGCCTACCTGTCTGTCTGGAACTTTCCACAACTTCAATGCTGACCCTTGATTCTTTATCATGATCGCCTGTTGAACGTTTACGCTCACGATGAGACGATCGTTCTTCTCTGCTACGACTATGTGTTCTTCTACTACGTTTTTTGTGTTTAGATCTATCTTCTGAACTGTGAGATCTTCTCCGTTCTTCTCTGCTACTTCTGTGGGTGCGACCCCTATCTTTCTCTCTATCCTCTGAAATGTGGGAAATCCTCCTCTCTCTTCCATGTCTAGAGCCACTGTCTCGTTCCGGTTCTCTTTGCGAACGTCCGCGTGATGGCACTTTTTCAGGAATGTTTTGATATTTTCTCAGCAAGTCATCAAGCTTTTCTGATGCATGGACATTGGTTTTTCTCTGTGACAGAAGATTTTCAATAGTATCTGTTTTCTTTTCAATATCATCAGCCAACTTTGATATGAGGCTGTCTAACTCTGGAGGATTTTGCTCACTAGTTGAATCTACCGCACCTTCTCTTTCATCAGGTTGGATACCAAACCTAGACAACAAGGGCAGATGTTGAGAAGTTGGCATTTTGAGGTCCTTGTGCATTCCAAAAGCTGCCACCTGGACTCCATCTCCAATAACTTTGGCTAAATTCTTGCAGAGATCAGAGACAACCAGTGGTGAAGTCGTATCACTTTTTGAAGCAGGCAACTTTTGATCTTCCTTCGTGACATGCTGTATTGGCTTTGGTTGATAAGATCTATTTAGTCTCAAATGCTTTATTCTGGGTTCACTAGTCTTGACATGTGGTTCCTTGAAAAGTTTCAATTCTTTATAAAAGGCATCCATTTTATACTTTGATGAGTATTTATCTACCCTTGATAAATATGACAGACGATACAAATGTGTTGCACCACGCCTCTTACGACTTCTAGAGATTTCTGCAGAGAAACATCGCTTCAATTTCTTTGCAGTTATTTTAATCATATCACATTCAAGTTCGCCAATAAGCTCATTCAATTCAGATCTTCTAAGAGGTTTTCTTGAATCAGATCTAGCATCATTGTCAACTGAAAATCTATCAGTATCAGTTCTGCCAGCTTCAGGAACGTCTTCACTTGATTTTGAGGATTCTGTTGCCAAATTTTGTGGAGCCACATGTTGAGGTTTCTCAGGTGTAACTGATGCAGACGTTGATTGCTCTGAAAGACCCCGCCGTCTCGATACAATCTCTGTTTGACTTGATTCAGAAGAATGTAAGTCTGACTTTTCTGTTGCAAACCGGAGTGGACGCAAGTGGAGAGTTGATGATGAACTATGCCTAGATTCTTGTGACAGGCTTGGAAGATGTTCCTCTTCTGAAAGACCCCTCCGTCTCATTACAATCTCTGTTTGACTTGATTCTGCAGAATGTAAGTCTGACTTTTCTGTTGCAAACCGGAGTGGACGCAAGTGGGGAGCTGATGATGAACTATGCTTAGATTCTTGTGACAGGCTTAGAAGATGTTCCTCTTTCTTGTGCTCGTCAGTCTTGTGGGTATCAGATTCATGTCTTAGCCGAGTTAAATGTTTTGAGGAAACATCTGAAGCTGAACTTTGCACAGGAGGTAGCTCTGGAGTTGATGTTGGCAATGCAGTATCCTTAGCAAACCTTAGTGGGGCCAAATGCTTGGCTGAATCACTTGACATGGACTTTGCTTCAGTTGAAAGGTTTTCTTGCACGGACTGTTCTGAAGGTGTCTCTATATCATATTTTGATTGAGTTATATGCTGGGTAGCTGCCGCAGGAATTATCTTGGATTCAGTAGCGACTTTAGTCAATAACTGATCATTTTCCTGCTCAGATTTATTAGGTGGATGCTCTAAATCACCAATATATCTTATGGGGACTAATGTCCTTGGCATTGGTGGTGATGCAAAAGCTGAATCTTCTTCAAACTCCTCCTCGATGTATGGCTTACACTCTTGATCTGTTATCTCTTCTGCACTTATTTGCTGGGTTACATGACGATTAATTTCAGCTGGGATTGACCTTAAAACTGATGGCACTGCTGGATTTCTATTTTGTTCAGTCAAGGCAGCAGCAGACCCAGATATTTCTCTATTGTCATCAAATGGGACCACAGGTTGTGCAGGTTCATTTCTTGCACTGACAGATAGCACATTTGCTGGCACGGGTGATTCTCTTTCAAACGCCAAGACTTGGTCAGTTTGTAATGAAGCTGAAGGGAGCCTTGGCTGTTCAGTGGCAACTCTTTGTTCCATTCTCTGCCATGAATAGTTATCTATTGGAGTGCGAGATTCTTTTGAAAAAACGGATCTGAGTTGTTGTGATAGTTTAAATTCACTTTCTGTCAGAGGTCTTTGAGGTGGAACCAAATGGCTAGTTTTGCTCATTTCAAATTGCCCAGTTGCTGTTGTGGTACTTGCTGAGGATCCTATTGAATGTAAACTTTGGTTTGCTTGCATTTCTAAGCTGTGTTCAGAAAGCGGAAGTGCCATTGTTTGTGCTGATGGAACAGACAATAATGAACCTGGAGTTGAAGGTAATACTGTCGAAGTTGGTTGATTTGACACTGGATATCTTGGCATCAATACATCTTGAGTTTGTGATGTTTGTACTGGTGCTGCAGCTTGAGTTGTCTGTGTGCGCACTGGCGCAGCTTGAGTAGGAAGTGGAATCATATCTAGAGGTATGGACAATGCTATTTGAGTTGTTGGAGGTGGCACTTGATGAGTTGTTTGAGTAGGTGCAGCTTGATTTGGTGCTAGTGGTGCAACTATCTGAGGTGTTAACACTGTTTGAGTTGGTTGTGATAGCGCTGTGGTTGTTGAAGTTGGTAGTACATCCATCCCTGCCTGAGTTGATATAGAATTTCCTTGACCATGCTTGGTCTCTGTTGATGGTTGAACTTCGGCATAAATTTGTGAAGAAGGCAAGTTTTGGGTAGGCAATGTGTCTGGCATTGGCAAGTCTGTTTGAACTCCAACCTCTTGATCTGTTTGAGTTGACATACTGGAAATCATCTGTTGATGTTTTTGGGGTGATGACTGAATATCTTTTTTGTCACTTTCATTGCTTTTTTCATCATTTTCAATATCCTTTTCAGTTTTAGCTATTTTCTTTTCAGAATCCCCACCAACTATATACTCGTCATTATCAATAATCTTTCTTATTTCTTCTGCCTCTTCATCTTTGTGTTTTTTCATAGACTGCAAGAACTCTTCCATTTCTTTCATATCAGTCTCCATCGGTTTCGGTGAAGGCGTATCTGATCCCGAAACATTCTTCCTCTGAGCTGGTGGAACAGACATGTTAAGTCTTTGCTCAAATTCAAGTTCCACGTTTGAAGAAGGCCATTTTTTGGGTTGTTCATTTGATTGCTCATCTGAAAACACCCCTGTCTGTGAATCCTCTGTTGTGTCACTCTCTGTTAGTGAATTCTGTTTAGGCATTTTCTTACCCAAGTATTGTGTTATAGAAATTTTGACTTTCTTCTTTGGAGTAATTTTGTCTGGTTCATCAATACTTTCTTTATCTTTCCCCTCTTCTTTATTATTAACAATGCGATCATTTACAAATGTTCTGGTTAAGATTCCTATTGTGCCGTCTGATTCAAATGGGACAATTTTCCATGGGATATCTACAACAGTGTCCGTAGCTTCTTTGGATACAGTTGAGGTGGTGGCTTCCATTTCTTGACGTTTAGCCAGTCGAGGATCTCTTGATGCGTCAATAACTGATTCCACTAATTTAGCACCACCTGTACAAGGGAAAACAAAATGAATTTGTCATTAATTTTAAGCAATTTGTTCTATATAGATATAATTTGTAAGGGGTAGTTTTTTCAACATAGCAGAAGTACAAGTTTTGACATATGTGACCATGCACAACAGGCATCAAGTAATAAAGTTTGTCTCGGGTCAAATTTGTTGCTTCAAAATGACACTTGTTTTGCAACTATACAAAGAAAATGTTAATTTTCACATATTTTGGAGGTGAAATGAAAGCTGATATTTTGCTAGGATTTTAAGAATGGCATGGACATTTCAAACCTTCAAAATTTTGTCAGAATACAAGTTGTGTGCATATTTTGTGCTCAATCTCAAATTGGAAAATGCTAACTTTAGTGGAGGTTTCTCATGGATGGTCACATATGTGATGGCTCACCCCGACAGGGGGGACTTTGCAGATGATATCAGTTTTAATTGTATGATTTCATCTGTTACAGCATTTTCTAAGCTTTAAAATGACACCTTACTTGTTGAAATTGATCAAGGCGATCAAATTTTACAATCGAAAATTTGTTGGAAATTCTTATTATTTTCTTTAGTTTTTGCTGCCTATTTTCATCAGTTTCTCGAAAAGTGTTCTGTCGCAAAGTCCCCCTTTTCGGAGTGAGTCATCACATCTGTGACCATCCATTAGAATAAACAAGCTGTAAAAGTAGATCTCTTGTTGTTTTCCCTTATTTGAATATTTGCAAATATCACATTATAAGAATTAAAATAACACCAGCAAAAAGTATACTTTAGGTCCCATCAAAAACTATACCCTAACACTAACCCTAAAATTAGCCCTACACCGTTACCCTAACCCTAAATTAAACCTAACCCTAAACCGTAACCCTAAAATTCTGGATGGGACGTAAAGTAGTAAAGTACACTTGGTCCTAACACCATAATGAACTTGACTCAAAATCCACAAGTCAAGCTGTGATCCATCAAAATTTGTCATGAAGGTGAAATCAAGATAAATAAAAAAAAATTGTTTTTTTGTCCATGAAGGTTCCTAAAAAAGTAAGTAAGTTAGGTAGGTAGGCTTTTAACGCTGTGGTTGTTGAAGTTGGTAGTACATCCATCCCTGCCTGAGTTGATATAGAATTTCCCTGACCATGCTTGGCCTCTGTTGATGGTTGAACTTCGGCATAAATTTGTGTAGAAGGCA
>JXSR01S015258.1:81983-99162 GCA_000969725.1 Ophiothrix spiculata | reverse complement strand
TTGATAATAAAACACTTTCTGGCAAAAAGCCCACAAGAGAATTTAGCTATTGTGATCCTTCACCAGCCCCTAAAATTTGAATGTCATAGCACATTCCCTCTTGACATGAAAATTCAAAAACTCTGATTTTATAGGGAATTTTCAAAAAATAAGGAAAAACATAAGAAATTGGCCAAATATTATAAAACTTATTAAATTTTACCATTGAAGGGTTTTCTTTAAATGGAAATAGGTTTTGTTTCCCGTTACCAAAAACTATTCACTTTATACCTAATTTTCTGACATGTGTAAATAGCCGTTCAAGCTACCTTAAGAGTTATTGCATCCAATCATGTACAGGTCTGGATATAATTATTTGTCACTGTTATTGCACTGAAAATGTGAGTGAATTTCCACTCGTAGGCCAGTATATTTTGATGACAATACGTGAATATTAATGAGCTCAAACATGATTGGCTGAAAAAGTGTACATGGTCTGTCATTCCCAAGATTTCTAAATGGATTTTGAAAATGTCTATATGGACTAAACTTTATCTAGCTCTAAGACTAGTGAGATCCAGATGAGTTATGTACACTTTAAATGCAGGTTGTCACTCACTCGCACTTACGGCCTGGTATATACATAGATACATGCTGGTATAGACCAAATATATTTGTGAATTCAGCTGACCATAGGCCAAGTATGGTACATACACATACATGGTTCAAGGAAGTCATATCTGCAATAGCTGCCTTTTGTCATTAATTTGGATTGCACACTGTAAAATCTCCAGTCTTGGGTCAGTGGTTCTTGAAATAGTTCTTCAGGTGACCTGAAAAACCATTTCACAGTGTCACTGAAGAAGCATTTCAAGAACCACTGACATAAGACAGCGAAATTTTGAGAGATTTTTCAGATTCTTTTGATAAGTTGAAAATAAATATAACTTAGGGCAGCCATTGCAGATACGACTTTCTTGTACTCACATGTTGAAATATCTGAGCTTGCTCACAACTAACCATTGCAGATGTCTTAGGAAAGATAAGTTTTTAAGAGAGCTCTGGACGAGCTGGCCGGGTGAGTTACCAGTGAGAAAAAAATAGTTAAGAGCGCTCACAGCACTAACTCCTCCTGAATGTGCGGCAAATTTTGACAGATTATCTACCGATGCTCGGTCGAATTTGCCATTTTTACACTCAATGGAGGACTCTTTACTATATGTGACTGAAGCATAAGATTAGAGCCAGATATAATGCTGATACAATTGAGAAGTACAATGTGTAAAAATGTAGTCTAAAACTCTTAAAATGATCAAGTGTGACCTTGACCTCTTAAAGGGACTAGCCTAGATTCAACCTAGAATTAAAAACTTTTGGAAATGTTCAAAATAAAGCTTAAAAGTTTGTAAAATTTAAAAAAGTGCAAACATTTACACACAAATGGCTTAAATTGAGAGAGAAGTAATTTGCAATATATCATTCTTTGATGGTGGTGTGACTATCCTGTGTTTCTTAAATCCTAAATTTGTACCTCAGATGGATTTACCGGATAAAAGATCAAATAAAGCTCCTGAAGATAATTTAATACATAATAAAAGAGAAACAATTTCATCAAAAACAATTTGTTTGGCCATCACAGGTGTAAAAACAAGATCTTTTTAAGTTTTTATTCTAGAAACACTGTTTTCACACCCCTTTTTTCGCCAGCGTAAAAAATTAAAGTAGGCAGAGAATTGAAATTTTCTCAAATATTCCTCAAAATCATGTAAAACTACTTGTAGGTTATATTACTATAAACATGTTCTATCGATTCAAGTAAAAAAATATGTAGGTAAAAAATTAGTGGGAAGAATCTAGGCCAGTCCTTTAAGATGCAGATCTTTAATTATTCTCTGTAGACTGTCCCTATCTGTCAAACAACTAAATGACACACAAATACTAGCACTTATGATTCAATACAAAAGAGTCAACTTATTTAATCAATTCATACTGATTTTGCAGTATTTCAAACATATACAAAAATGAAATACAAAAATAAATCATTTATTAAGCTCATGTTAATGATAATAAAATGAGCAAAACATGAATTAACATATAAAGAAAAGATTTTAAAGTTCATGCATCATTTTTCATGAAATAAGAATTTGACAATTAATTCATCACTGATGATCATGCTTGTGGTTACTGACTGTATCTGAAGGGTCCTGTCAACCCTTTGTTTTCAGAAATTGTTTTTGCTCTGTAACTCAGCAACGGATAATTATTATTTTTTTTCTAGAAGTAGATTTGCATACTTAAGGGCCCTGTCAACCATTTTGTTTTCAGAAATAGGTTTTTTTTTAATTTTTCTGAAAACGGACGGTTAACAGGGCCCTTAAATGCATAGCTACCAACCCTAACATATTTTGCAGAACTTTTTTGAAGAGGCACTTGTAATTGTACATTACAAAATTCCTAAGTTGTACAAACAAAACCACAATTTTAATTACTATATAATTCCTAAATTCTGAAAAAATGGAAGTGTTTAATTCGTTCCACTTATTCCACTTTTTGTGTACATCTTAGCAATTTCATTTTCGGAACTTGGCAGCTTTGCAATGACCACATATTGCAGCACAAAACATCAAACGCCATACCATATGAATAACGAATGGCTCAATACTGCACATATACAAAGCTTGATAATTGCTGATTTGCATTTATTGCCCTCAATTTGCTCAGTAATTGATAGTCTGTTATCTGTCCTATTCTTTGATATTGTAGTCAAAAATAAAACAAATTATAGCACATAATTTTTAGCTAAAAGCCAATGATATATTGAAGTATTTTACCCCCATATAGAATGTAAGCATTTATTTGACATTTATTTGTTTTCGGCTATACAAACAAGGGCAGCTGATGGGTGTTTTTGGTTAACATTCATATTTATAATGCAGCAAATCAATGTAACTTCAACTACATGAAGCCTTTTATATTGAATTGTCACTATGAATTCATCAAATCATACATTAAATCATAAGTGCCTACAGCGTATAACAAAAAAATGGCACTCTTAATTGGGCAAGAAAAAATTGATTTCAGTAAATAGGAACTGCAGCCGAAATAATGATTGTCACCCATCATGACTTGTTTTTTTTTGGCTTATCATGTTTCCTTTAGCCAGGTATTAACACAGTAAAAATGATGTAGCTAAAGCTGGTTTCAGAGTTGCCTGTCGTGTGGTCGTACGACCAGCGTGACGTCAACAATTTAAAGTGCACAAACTCAACCTTGTCGCATCTCGAAAATGTTGTTTGCCATACGACACGCCTATATATCCATTACCATGTCATGATGGTTGCAACGAAACAATATTTTGAGTTGGAATAAATTTAAATGCTCTGATATAGTCATATTTCTTCATTTTAGAGTGTTTTTGTTTTACTCGCATTCATGTTTGATCAACATCTTTTATTGCTTTAATATAAATACTTTTCTATATTGTAATATTTTAAAGGTACATGGTCCGATTTTTCAAATTTTAGGTTTCGCTGTCACATGAAAGATCACCACTTAACATTATTTAATTTCAAATTTGAGTTAAATCGGTACAACCGTTTTTATTTCAAAATATGAGGAATATTTTCCAAAAAATGTTGTCCCAATCGGACAGGGCTCCTTTCAGCAATGAGCTCAGGAAAGGATTCTTCTTCAAATAATTAATGGTCTTTTCATTCCAATGGTGGAAAAATCACTTCAATCAGAATCAGATATGTTTTTGACTTAGCAAATAATTTGGTAGTTAAAAGAAACCTATGAGCTTGAAAATGTACATGCATTATTACTTTTCGAAATATTGTTTTTTACCTACAAAAGTTCCATGATATTAAAATATGTGAATACATTATTATCATACTCATACAAGTCAATGCAGCCCTTCCAAACCAAGGCAGGAGAAAGTATTGACTTATCCATGATCAATATGGTTTATTGTATGTCAATTGGTACAACAACTGACCAAAACAATGAGTTGCTTCTTATTAAATGAAAAAGCAAACCTTTTGCAGTCTCAAATAATTTTCAAGGAAATGACACCTTTCTGTTCATCACACTGTGACTGTGTGCTAAATGTGGCCGTCCATTTCAAATGAGCCATAAATGCAGCAAACTTCATTTTGTGCTACAGGTGAAAATATGTGTTAAAGTCTTAATTTGCCAAAATTGATTTTTTGACAGATTCACAACCCTTGTGCTTACTTCAAAACACCAGAAAATTTTCATTTTTAAAGAAAATGAATGGAAATATGAAAAATATATGTATATTTTGAGGACAATCAACAGGAAATACAGAGCTTTCTGACCTTTGAAAGTGTTTAATCTCAGTTATAACATTTTACACCATGACAACCTTTTATGGAAAATCGAGCAAAGTTCATTAAGGTGTCATTTGAATCCTTATACCATGGTCTTTGCAAATATTTAAAAAAATGAAAACGACAAGAGGCTGCATTTACAGCTGGTTTGGGATGGACGGTCAAAAATTTCTTACATGGAACAAAATTGGCATATCTAAATCATAAAAAGAGTACACTTTTGTCAAATGCAAGCATCAATTTGAGTCTGGGACTTACCCTCAAAGGTCATCAGGCAGTCGACATCAACTCTACGTTTTGAAATCTCGGAATCTTGATGTCGCAAAAATGAGAGTATGATGAATCTTTTAAGGGACTGATTTGTCTTTAGTGAATCTTTACTTTTCTGTTACTAAAGTAATGTGAATGCGAGGAGAATCTTTGAGTCAGATGTACAAGACCAAATGTGAATACAAATTGAAGACTTGAGGGTTAAGTTTAAGACTCACATAGATGCTTGCATGAAAAGAATATTGCATGCATAGAGTTTCAAGTTTTCATACTTTTGATACTTATACCCCGTTTACACTGAGCAAAAGTCGTAATCGATTTACTTTTTTTTCCAATGACGACTTGAAATTAATTAGATTTGTAGATGTTTACACTACAGCAATTCTGAAGGGGATTCTGAAGTCACTTTCAGAAAAATGAATTGCGTTATTACGCCATCATACATCACCGTCCATTAATTTTGCACAAATGCAACTGGAACAGTGCGTGTCACACGCATAGCACGTGCAGCGGTATAATGGTGCGTGTGTGGTAGTGAGTTGATTTTAAATTTGCAAGATACTGAACACGAAATTGATAACGACTCGCATTTACACTGCTAAAAGTCGTCTGCCAATTATGACTTATTCGATTTCATTTAAAACGAAGATGCTTTTAGTCATCTTTCAAATTTGACTTCTTGAATTCGACCTAATGCGACTTGTACCTGTTTACACTCATCTAAAAAGTGAAATTGATGACGAACTAAGTGAATTTGATGACGACTTTTGCCCAGGGTAAAGACTGATTCCCAAATGCACCACACAGGAATTCCACGGAGATAGCAGCTGACATAATTCCAATTTATGAACACACTAAATACTGTCAATGAAAGTTTTTATCAATCCAAAACATGAGCATCTCAACTTCCACCCGATACGCTTGCAAAACGCAATCCCACACTGATTTACGTCAATACAAGACAGTGTTTATCATTCCAAACTGAGAGGCTCAACTGCCGCTGGATACACTTGTACAACAGGATCTTCGAGGAATACTTTGATAGCGCACTGCAGATGATCCAAAAATATTTCCTCCCCAGTCTTGGATAAATACACCCCACCAAATGCATAGAGAGTTCTATTTTGCCATTTAATCTGTGGATACTTGATGATTGCACCACCTAAACTGTTCAAACACAAACGTCTACAGAAACGATTCAGAAGAATCCGCGATTTGTCAACTTCTTCAAATGCTGCGGTCCCCGGGTAATGCTGCTGCGGTAGTATATCCGACCAAATTAATCGGCAGTATGGTCTTTCCTCAATAATCGTGATAATAAGGTTCTTTATGCACTGTCTTATATCATGCAAAGGTTGGTTTAAAGAAAACGGTCCAAAGTGGAATACAATGGTGGATGGCGGTGGGTCTTCTTGAAGGTGTTTTTTCACGTTAGCCACGCAGTCGTGTACTTTATCGCTAGATATGCCTAGCCAGTGAACTTCTGCTTTTGGATTGAGTCCCAAGGAAGTACCCCCTGGCCTGTTGGCAAAACTGGCGGCCGCTCGGCTGATTATGGACGACCCCACAAACCAGATCCGGTCTGGGTCTGCAGCAAAGAAAAAAGAGAAGAAACAAGGCCCAATGGATAATTAGATCTGACTAGTTGTCACCAAATGCATGGATGACTCCACTACTCTACAAGACACAGCAAGCATGTGAGGGTTACATTAGTTGAGTACATTCACATCACGTCCACCTCATGCACATTTAGACTAAAAATGCTCCTCAAAAAATTCTGAATGCCAGATGGTAATTCCAAACACGTCACAGAATATATGCCGCAGATGGACGATGACATAATTTCTCTCCTTGAGTACACAATGGCTATATATCCTCTCTTGTCTATTTTGAATGTTCTTATCTTACTTTATCATGGTTGTACTTGTCAAGTTGATATAATAAAGCAATTCATTCCAAGCTACTGATGGACTTAATGGAAACATCCGATTCAGAATTCCTGAGATATGAGTTTGTAATTCTTCAATCATGGTATCAGATACAAAGTCACCGTGCTTCAGAAAAAAAGTCTGCTGCAATTGTGGCAAAGTAAGTTCCATTCTGTTTTAGCAACAGTAGAAAACAGCAACCATATTTGTGTTTACTTCAGTGAAGTGGCCACACCACAAACATGGTGACTCTTGAGATGTACAGCGTCAAATACTTCTTTGATAAATGAGCACCATTGTAAAATATCCAAGTTTTAACTGGGCGCTACATAGAGCACTAGGAGGCTGCAGCTATGCATTGCTGGACACCAGTAATTGTTATGCAGTCTTTTCACTGTAAAAGCTGTATCAGTAAACATCGAGCGATAAATGGAGTCTAAGAGCACCATTATATTTATAGACCATACAATAATTTATTAGTGTAAACAAAAATCCAGAGTACAGGGCCCCATTGTTTGCAAATGCAACCCCTAAATGGATTTTTGTTTACATTGTCCAATAAATATTTATTTTACCTATTATAGTTACAGATAGGAGTAGGAGCATCTCAAGGCCTTCTAATGCAACATTTGTAATCCACACATGCTTTCACTCACTCACTCACACAGTCCCAAACTTATGACGTGTTTAGAGTCTAGCAATTTTAGAACCACAACATCGCTCGCATCAACAATATGCAGTCTTTGAGTATTGGTAGATGTCAAGCGATGTTCCAGTAATCACTGGAGCATGAACTCACCCTTATTTACTGGCATAAAAAATGAAAATGAACTTGATAATCAATTAACATATTGTTCTTTATTGAAAATAAAACATTTGATATCCCTCAAATGTAATGTCAACCTCTTCAACCCAAATCAGTAAAAGGAAATTATTATATGACATGGCAAGCTGAACAGAAGTATTGCACATATTTTCTCTATAACATAGAAAGTTGAACTAAGTATTGAAAATGTTTCCAAGTAATGCAAATGTTTCCTCTATAACATGTTAAGCTGAACTGAAGTAAAGAGAGGTAAGATTGCACAACAGTTTGCATCATGAGACATGTTAACTTAAAAAATGAACGCTGGTTTTAAACTTTTGTCGCATGTACATTAATCGTCCGTTTGGATTGTTGACACTTTCCTGCTTACAATGAATTACAAGTATTTATCATTTTGCATTGTTAATAGTCACTTTGCTGAGCCAAATCAATAAGATTGGCTTATTATAGTGATGATCTCCAACAAGAAGAAGCTTTGAACAACAGGAAGTACAGAACATGTTACAACAGAAACTTTACATACAAATGACAATAGTTTATAACCAGCATAAAATGGACCTAAAAGTCATATAAGCAAAAAACCACAAATTTGAATCATATATTGATGAAATTAAATAATGCTTATGTTGCACCTTAAATACCACAAAAACAATAGTGAAAAGGTATTAACTCTAATCCAGTGGAAGCGTAAAATGGTCAACAATAAAATTAATTTCTCCAGGGGAAAATTCAAATATCCTACAGAAGAAATTGGCAGTTCCACAACAATTATGCAAGTGCAAGTTTTTGTGAAAGTAGTAATAGACTAAGATATATACACACACCCCCCAAAAAAATAATAATAATTACCATCTCTGGTGTGAACTTAACATAAGTTTATTACAAAGGAAAACACATTCACAACAAATGGAGAAATCAGGCCACATGGAAATGTTCTTTTTGATATAGACAAACGAAAAATAGTCAAACAAGACTTGTAATAGTCTACACTTCAAATCAGCCACCATAAAACAACCTTTTCCAAACCAAGTCAGTCACACAATACCACTACATAGCCTAATTAGTACATAACATCACCAAATAAGGAAGTGGCTCTTACCTTTCCCTCCCTCTGATGTTTTCGACGCCTCAACCTCCAATCGGATGCTACCTTGTTTGGCGTTATCCAGATCGCCAAAGACGTTTTCCGTGACCATCTCAATCTCCTCTTCTCCTGATTCCAGTCTTTCTTCTGATTGCAGTTTCCTTTTCTCAAGTTTCGTTGATATTTCTACAACCTAAAAGAATTTACAAATTAAGTTCAATTTTTACTGCTGGAATTACATTTCTCATTTACGAATTTACACAAAGTTGGCCATTTTAATGTAAGTAATCCAAAACATTGATTCAATTTAAAAGCAAGTTTGTTATTTGTCACTTCTGATCGTAGTCAAAAGTGTACCAAGTTGTAGCCAATGTAGAATATTCCCATACATTTGTACACCAAACAATCGGGATAGAAGACACATTTGAATAGCTTCTGGTCATCTAAATTAAATAATCATTACATTTTTAACAGATAGAGATGTCAAATATTATAAGTCAAAAAAAAAAAAAAAAAAAAACACAGATCAAAACAAAACAGCAAAGAAGTTAAAGGGGCACTGGACAAGTTTAGCATCATCCCTAAGCATTTTGAGATTTATGCATCATTTGAAGTATTAACGGTAATAATGACAGCATGCAAAGTTTATCAAATTCAAACCCCATATATCAAAATATTTAGATTTTCTTTCATTTTTAATTATCGTTGTCGACAACAATAAATACTGCCCTCTATAGTTGAAATTTTAAAATTGGCCTTTTCAGGAGATCTAATGCAAACTCCAAATTTCTTTCGATTTATTTGCAATCTATGATGTAAAAGGAATGTTTTACAAACAAATCTTTGGCTCTTTCTTGATATAAAATCATCAATAAATATGTTTAGAGAATAGCCTCATACCCAAGATCAACAAACAAAATAAAATTCAAATTTTTGACTTTTCTGAAGGTTTTAATCAAAATTTTCCCGATATCTGGTAATTGCCTGTTATTTTCTAACATATGAAGTGAAAATCACCGACAAATAAAATTTTGAATTGTTGTCCAATGCCCCTTTAAATGTTTGAGTGCAAAATTAAGAGTTTTTTTTTCCTTTTGACAGCTTGAGTTTTGAAGTAATTCCTAAGTGAGTTATTGGGACGTACCTTTCGTTGCCTTTCTCTATTAGCACCAGCTTGCTGGACGTTATTGAGATGGTAGACTGCTTCTAGCACGCTGTCAACAAACGGAATGTCTTCCTTGTGCTCTGGCTCTTTGTCATCACTGTGGATTAGGTAAACAAGGAAGTAATGATTAATTTATAGCTTGGTCACAATAATCATAAGAACAGCTTACGAGCAGTGTTTAGTCCATCTAATAGGACCATGCACCGCCCTTGCTGCTCGTTTTACTCACTGATCGTGGTCCTTTTAAACGGACTAAACACTGCTCGTAAGCTGTTCGTACGATTATTGTGACCAAACTCTTACTGACTTTGCACTTTAAACAATACAACAAAAGTATGTCACTTCTTAGTTTATACGTTGGCTGTTTTGATCAAAAATCATAAACCAGTTTTAGTTCCTCAATTGTTTTTCTATTTTGCTATTTTAGAACTCATTATATATCAATTTTATACACTAAAGATTGCTCCACAGTTGAAGTCGCTTTGTGGTATAAAGCTGTGACAGATGATAACGTCCTCATAATGCAGAACGACGCAATTGCATCCTCAAATTTTTGCATCATAATTTTCATATCATAATAGTATCCGATGAGGCACTATGAAAACTACACTTTTCAAACTTTCTTTTTTCACGAGTCTGATCACAAATATGGACATATACTAAATATGTGTGTTTACATAATTTTGTCCAAAAATATGTCTCTCAAGCTGACATAATGCCAAAACGAATCCAATCTGTTGTGATACAAATCCCTTGGAACAAAACCTGCTACAATGCATACTTAGGCCTAAAAAAAATTGTTTGATTGGCATAACCCGACTGACCCTATTTTTACCGCCGACCCTAAATTTTGGGAATCAATTCATGGAGGCCCGAGATATGGCTTGCAGGACATTCAAAATGACAAATAAAAGATGTGTTACAGAAAAAGTGAAGATGTTTTTGTATGTGTGTCGTGTTTTTTGGGTCTTGTATGTGAAACATAGACTTACAAAATTAAAAAAAAAAAAAATCCGACCTACCTACCTACCCTATTTTTTTCCTTTTATGTTACGCCAATCAAACAATCATTTTTTTAGGCCTTACACGTGACTATGAAAGCAGCAATCATCATGAAATAAAACCTGTACATACTGGAAATATTAAACCAAGATTTCAAACTTACGTTGCAAACCTATGATGTAGCATAAACATAATACAGCTGTGTGCGCCATTGTCCATTCCTTTCTTCCTGGTTTTCACATCCACGTCATTCACTAGGATCTCCACGCCAATTTTCTTGCCATCTTTAGACACCTTCACTTTCCGTTTGTCATCTATAAGTGGTTTTAGTACTTTACGTGGACTGATTGTACGGTTTGGTCCTGGGCCTGAGTGAAAAATATGTTCCTTGGTTAATCCATTCACACATCATGAACATTCAGAACTTTTCTTGAAATATACTGATTTTATGCATGTTATGCAAGTACTTGTATCATTGATTGATTGATTGATTGATTCCATATTTTTTCAACATAACTAAATAGGTGGGAATTCTTTATGACTAAAAATGTCTATGAAATTTCTTTAAAAAACCCAATTTTTAGTCAAATTTCTTGATTTTCATAATGAAAAGTAGTAATTTTTATTGAATTTTTTCAACCCATTCTTGGTTGTTTACTTGGGTGTTATTGTTCTAAATAGCTTAAATAAGGATCAAATTTACACATGAGGTTGTATTTTTTGTATATCCTGACCAGGCTTTACGGTTCAGTGCACCCACAAATCAGCGGACAAATTGTCCTTCCGTTACCGTCCTTCCGTGACCATGATCCCTTCGCATTTCGCATTGTTAAAACATAACCGTAGGGAATATTTTGAAGTGGAATGTGGAAAACTATTGCAGAAACACCAAGCAATGCATTCGGTAACTTTGAAATAAAATTTCTTCGTAAATTTTATAAAAATTTTCAAAAATGTACTCAAGGTGAAAAACCATGTCCGTTTTGCTGTTCTTCCGTAACCGACCTCATTAATATGCATATTTTGCGACAGAGAAATTTTTATGAAAAAATTCCTGTTGAATATGAATGCTTTCAGGTATACTCAACTAAATATGTAATTAGTTTTATTTTATCCAATTTAATTTTGGCAATGTATGTGTTTGAAATACAGAAATATTCTGTGATTGTCCTTCCGTTACCGTGAAAATGCCCATATATTCAAATACACTGGAAGCACACTAGTATGGTGTTCACCAACAAATAGGGCTGGCGAGGGTTTCAGGTGGATTTTGAAAATAATTTCATACAAAAATAACGTATTTTTTTCTGATTTAATTGCGTTTTTGAACATTATAGTGTGTTCTGATTATTTTTTTAGACCCTTCACTTTCCCAGCTCAAATTGGGAGTTTTTGATCCAACAAGAAGCTTATTTTTTCTCATAAACCCTGTAAAGTTTTACACCTGAATTATGTCTCTTTGAAGTGAAGTGATCGAAATTGCCACAAATTACTGGAACATTTAATCAACTAAAATAAATAACATGTAGTTTTCTATGAGTCTCTAACACATTTTTGCTTGTTACATCAAACTGGCTCAAGCTATGTGGATTAAACTTCGGATTTCAATATTTAGGCTTGGCGTCCAAAGACATTCGACCCCCCGAGTGACATTCGCTCACCCTACCAAGTAAATTTCACTCCAACGGGAAGTGATATTCACTTAACAAATTTCAAGACATTCGCTACACTTCAGATTGAATTGGAGCGCTCCGAATATTCTTGGGTTTGTTTATTCAATAATCATAGCACTACAACATGCGTCAGTGACATTCTCTTCCATCGATTGAAACCTGTTTGCACAATGAAAGCGACATTCGCTCTCTGTTTTACGAAGCGAAAATCAAGAGCGAATGTCACTCAGCCGAGCAAATGTGTTTGGATGCAAAGCCTTAGGTGATATTCCATCATTCATATAAGGAAAAAGTAAATGTTAATTTTGTGACAGGACCAGATCATATTTCTATAATATTCCATGGACAAGCGCAGCAGCTTTGCTTAGCAGCCACACCAAAGGGGCCTCACTAAATGTAGGGTTTTAGAGGGAATAATTAATTTATTAGACCCAAGCAAGTCGCCCAAGCCGAGCTGAAAAGAGCAGATGTACTTTGGTCCATGAAAAAAAGAAAATATCAGTATTGAAAGACTCAAATACTATTGAAGTATTTGCTCAAATAACTTGATCTCGACAATTCCTGATTGGCTTCATGGACGATCAAAATTTGAAGATGGGACAAAAAACACTTTACTTTATTGGCTCGTGCGGCCAAAACAGTCACTTGTCTATAAATTGTTAATTTCAATAACTTTAGCATCAATTGGTTGTGATTCTTTGTTCTTGACACTTACCTAATATAATGCCATGGACAGGCCCAGCAGCTTTGCTCCACAACCTCGTCAAAGGGGCCTCGCCAAATGTAGGCTTTCTTGGACCTTTAGGCTTAGATGTAATTTTGGGTTCTGTGTTTTCTTTTCCTTCTTTAGTCTTGGAAGTCTTGGTGGCAGGCTTCTCTGATTTAGTGGCAGGTTTGTCTGTAAGTAATGATACGAAACTTACATTAACTTTTGATTTCAATCTTAAAGGGCTTCCTATCAAAAATGGTTTATAATTGGTTTCAATTGCAATTTCAAAGACATCCCTCAATGCCATTTCAATGACATCCCTCATTATGCTACTTTGGCGCATCCACTCTGCTGTGTAATTTGTAAATAGCCTTGGTGAAACACCAGCAAGAACTGACATCTATTCAACGACCCTTTGTTGAATTTATACACCTTTTGCCATTGTATGGATGACATTAACAGGTCACCATAGGTTTGTTTGATGTTTGATAAAAATAAACACTAAGAATAACATCATTGCTTGATAAATTGATTGATATACCTGCTGAATGTATTATTGAAATACAAAGTAACAAAATAAAGTTGAATTCAGACTTGACGCATACGCAAACACATTGAGCATATCGTCATGTGAGTCAAAGAAAGTCGTATCATCAATAGCTGCCATTTGTCATTAATTTAGATTGCACATTGTATAATCTCCAGTCTTGGGTCAATGGCTTTTGAAATGGTTCTTCAGGTGACGGTGTCACCTACAGAACTATTTCAAGAGCAGAAATATGGCAAGGATATTTTGAGGGGGTTTTGACATTCTAGTGACTAGGTGTTAACTATATATAACTTAAGGCAGCCATTGCAGATACAACTTTTTTGCACTCACCCAACTTTATGTACAAGGAAGAGATGAGCAGTTCCAATAGATCAATATCAAAAGGCAACACCGCTCAGTCTAAACCAAGTTGAGAACAGCTGAACTTTCCATTGTGTTTTTATGTTGCAAGCTGCCGCAGTTCATTTGCGTTCCGAGTGTGAATTAATTTGCAATGCCGTTTGCGGTGAAAATTATGGGAACTAAACGTATTGCTTTTTTTGCAAGTATAAATTCAGCTTAACATTCTAGTCAATTTGAGTTCAACAAAACAGTAACTGTCTATCTTAATTATGTACTGTTTATCGTGTCTTGTGTTTTGTATCTAGTTGTACTTTGTATCAATTTTCTCATAATATTTCATTTAATGTGGGCCAGACTAAAGCTTGACCCGAGATTATTGGCGTTTCTGCCATATTTTCAATTTACTGTACACCTCGAATTATTCATTGAATCTCATGAACTGCTTCCTTGATTGTTGTAAACGACTACATGAAAATTTTGCCAGCAATTTAATTTTGCTAATTTTGTTGGAAAAACAAATTTGCTAAATCAAAATGCTGCTAAAATGATTCTTAAAATAGCTTGGAATAGCAATATGATTCAAGTTAGTGAAATTCAAAGGTACAAAAAAACTGCAGGTTTTGAAAATTCGCTAAATTTTCATGCTGTGAAATTTAAGTGTTGTACAGTATTTTTTAATTATATACTAAAGGTCATTTCGATCTGTCGCATAATCATATCAAAATTTATCATAATTTGTTTTCTATTATCAGTAAGAAATTAGTTTGTGTATATAACATACATATAATTAAAGGGCATTGGACAAAGTTTTGAAATTTCATTTCTGGATGATTTACACTTCATATGGTAGAAAATACCAGTCAGTTGCCAGATTTGGGAAAAATTTTGAACAAGAACTTCAGAAAAGTCAAAAATTTGAAAAAAAAAAAAAAGAGAATCAAATAAAATAGGCAGAACAACAATTCATTGGTCAATGTAAACAAAAGTACAGGGTACGGGGTTGTATTTACAAACATTGGGGCCCTGAACTCTGGATTTTTGTTTTACTATCCAATATTTTTTGTCTGGCCTATATACTTCTTTGGTCAATGTAAACAAAAGTACAGGGTAAGGGGTTGTATTTACAAACAATGGGGCCCTGAACTCTGGATTTTTGTTTTTACTGTCCAATAAATGTTTGTCTGGCCTATACACTTACCAGCAGGGGGTTTCTTCTTCTGCTTCTTTTGTTCTTCAGCTTTTAATTTAGCATGCTTTAATTTATGCAGCTTCCTTATCATGGCATCAATTTCCTCAATAGTTTGCGGATCATCTTCTTCATCGGTTGAGTCTTTCCCTTTAGCTGCCTTTTTCCTCTTATTTCTCTCCTTCTTCTCCTTCTCCAAATCGTGCAACTGTTTATTAAGATAGCTACTCATGTCCTTGGCACTCTTGATTTTCTTCTGAGCTGCCGCCGACATTGCAGGTGCTGGTTTCTCTTTTTCAGGGGATTTAACCTCCTCAGGCGCTGCATCTTTGTCACCTGAGACCCCCCTTGTAGGGGTCTCCACTTGACTGTTTAGGAAGTCCTTCATTTTAGTTGCTTCTCGGATTGGCGACACGATGGATTGATTGCCCTCAGCAGAAGACTGCTCCATTTTCTCATCTGCAGTACTATCAGAAACGATAGGAGTTGGTTTTGAAGGATCGTACAAGTCATCGCTTGCATCAGTCATGGACTCTTCAGCTTTTTCCCACAATAGTTCCACACCTGTTTTTTGTTGTTCTTCAACAGATTTTGCTGCATCGTTCTTCGCAACTGATGTTACTTGTTGTGGTTTCTCTTTAACTGGTTGTCTCCTCTCTTTGGCTTTCTCTGGATGAGATTTCTTGACTTTGTCCATTACAGTAAGTTCAGCGCCAAAATCTTTGGAAGATTTTTTTGAGGGTTTAGTTGGTGCAGTGTCTTTGACTTCAGCTCCACGTGGAATGATACTCCCTGCCTATAGAAAATATGTTCAAAGAGAAGTTTGATGAATGATAGCTTAACTTTGTCATTTTTTTTCTCTCAAATTAAGCATTTGTACATTTTTCATTCATGAAATAAGTAAATCAGATCATATCTTCAAAAAAATAAACATATTCAGGATTCATAGTGTCCAGACCAGAGTGAATTCAATGACTTTTAAACACGCTTAGAAGCATACCAAATTGATCGCTCAGTAATACTACATGATAATTCCTTTGCCATTTTGAAAAACAAAATTAAAAGATAATGATATACAAAAATACTGAAAGATTTACCACCAAGTATTGTCTATATTTGTTTGACTCTGAGTGTGAAAAAGCATATGTGACAACCAAAATCACTAATCAGACTGTCAGTTTGAAAAAGTCATAGTGAGTGCATGATGAAAGCTCATGTAAGTGAACAATTTATTGCTGTGTGATAGATTTAACTATTGTCAATCCCATATGATGATTTTTCTTAGACATCATTAATACAAAGTTCCATAAATATAAAGTTAAGACATTGTTTTGTTGTTTTTGAAATGATCTATCAATGTATTTAGTTAGATTTTAACACATGGGGTGTTGAAAAGCCTGACAAATATAAATGGAGTTGGTAAGTTTTCTGTCATATCATAGTAAAAGTTTTGCAAGTGGTGTAACGCTGTCAATATCCGTTTAATTTGTTAAACCTTTAAACAGATTTCACTTAACCGATTAAACATTTAACCAAAAGCTTTTATGATCTTACCAAAATTTAGTATGATCATAATAACAAAAAAAGTCTTGACTTGATCTATGTAAACAAACTCGGGAAGTCGGAAGGAACACAAATGCGCATTAAAACATAAGGCAACATGTTTTGCAATGTTTTCTCCTAAAATGGAGAACTCAAAATGCACATGGTTTACTTAAAGGATTCAGTCAAAAAGGAACTATATTTCTTTCACTTTGCTTATGTTTTCTCATGATTTAATGATTTGTATTATGTACAAACGTTTTTTCGTTCAGCAAAATCTCTGAACATTTAACCGGTCATCGATCGTCTGTTTAAACGTAAAGCATCGACAGCGTTAAATTGGTATGACCATTATGTGAATAATAGCACATCTAAATACCTTAAAATGCGCATTTAGAATGTTTTTTGTGTGTGACCAATTACTCTCTGGACTTGATAATGTCTCTGAATTCCCTTTAAAATCATCTTTTCCCTTTTTAAGACAGAAATTATCGTAAAATGCTACTTCAAATATTATTTAAACAACAATATTCAATCATTTTTAAGTGATATTATGTATGTTGTTTATATC
>JXSR01S015256.1:60777-82820 GCA_000969725.1 Ophiothrix spiculata | reverse complement strand
AAGCTGAAATTCCAGCGCTTGTTCACAATATCTTCAAATTACGTTTGCGAGTACCGTATTGGCGCACGAGCCATTTTTTCGAGACGAGGCGATACTTTTTTGGGAGTCTTTATCATCTCTCACATATGCTTGATTGTAAATCTGAATTGTCCAATACGGCCAAGCTTCTAATTTTGCACCTTTGACCTATCAAACAATATCATGTTAAGCACCCACAATTCACTAATGCATTTTTCAGGACCCAGTTGCAGTGATAAATGGAGGTTGTGTAGTTGTCAAATTTGTCATTCCTATTCGTCAAAATCATCATAATCATGGCATGTGTTGCAATATAAGCATTTCATTTCATATTAAATTGTATATGACATTACAGTACCAAGATGAATTTTGATTAAATTCTCTTATATTTTGGCAGCTTTGTTTTGACAGTTGAAGTTTGAGTGAACTAGCGGATCAACTACATTTTTTGTAGACGATCACCAGCTCCCCTTCCCAGCATTCTACTAGTGCTTTAGGGATAAAGAATGGTTTCGCAGTTTGGAGCAGAGATCTTCAGAGTTATCAGTACTTTGCAGGGTAAGATAGATCATAATGTCAGTGAAAGGTTCCACATTGACAAGTGAGTGACATTTTTGATAGACACCACACCACAAAACATACTTTACAAACAAAACGGTTTTGCATCAAACACCGTTTTCTCGCTTGTTATTTCAAAGATGAAGGCATTAACTTTTACAAATTGAGAGAAATCACTATGGTGACCAATAATTTTTGAGCCACTGGCCTTCAAGAATATGCACGATTTGTTGCGCCCTCTCCCGTGCCAATGGAAAATTGCATCAGCCTCCATAGATATGGCTTCTCTTAACTACCTCAAAATTTCATCAAAAGTAGTAGAAACAACAATTTGTTGAAGTAAATGCAAAGTTAAGACCTTAAATTAGAATTCAGATCATATTTCATTAAAAATAAGCAATTGTAACACCTTTTTGACTCTAATATGAGGGTCATATATATGCCATCTGACATCAAACTAAACTTGACTAGAACAGGTAGTTTTTGAATAAGTTGAGTGGCAACTATGTTGAGCGGTTCGATGTGTGTTCTCCAATGTGCTATCTACGGAAGATAATAAAGATCAGGTTCTATGAACACTCTCTCAAAATACTTCTGCTGAGCTATTAAATATGATTTTTATACAATTTTAATTACTTAATTGGTCTCACAATGTCTTTTTTTTTTATTGAACTGTGTGTAATAAAGGGGCTTGATAGAGATAGCAGGGTGATAAAAGGTGAACATATCCCAGAGCAGGCAGCTAGACAATAAATCTGACCCCCAAACCTATGATTACGATCCTGTTAGGGTGAGGACTATGGGTTATTATTAGGATTGTACATTATGTTTAGTTAGAAATAGCAGGTTAAGGATATAGACAAATCCGACAAGGCACACTCGAAAGACCGCCCTCTTGCGTCGCCGCCATTACGAGGGGCCAATTTAGTAGTTATAACCATAGTCAATACATTGAGTAACAGTGTTTTAGGCCTATCCCGGGACATTCTATGTCCATCTTAAAATGGAACTTCTCTTTTTACTGAATGAAATTACTGCTGAATTATGTGGTTGCTAAAATACGCAATTTGAGGTGCGTTGTAAGAACGCTGTTCTTAAAGCACGCGTTTGTTATTTACGCGCGGCAGCTTTGTTGGATATTCACGCATGTGCCATTCATAATTGGACATGTTGAACTGTTTTTTGATATACGTTTTTGTTTCGTTACCATAACTGAAACTAATAGGGCCTATCGGATATGAAGATTATATATAATAGGCCTACTAAACGTGAACGATAGGCCTACATGATTATAGGGTAAGTTTAATGATTGGGATCCCGTGAACAATATACTTTTTAGGCCCACTATGTAAGCACCCCAGTAAACACACCGTATATATAGCATCAGCATGATTTTGGAAACTTATCCATAATATTGCTACACGGAACAAACGGTAGGCCTATAATCACGTACTGTATCGCAAAAATATGTTTGGCTAGTTTCCGAACATCAGGTACCTCTGTAGGCCTACTGAGCATGTTTTTCTTTTCAATATTTTGAAAATAACAAAATAATAAAATCGGAAACAATTATTATGGTACTAGCTGGGTACTAGTAGTAGGCCTAGCCATACGGATGCTTTATAGTGTTTTCCTGTTTCGAATCAATGATCTGTCTATAACGGAGTTTAATTTTTGGCTAGAAACATTATCTTTTGTCTATTTAAAAACATTTTCAAAAGTAAGCAGATCCCATTTTTTTCAAGGTGCAAAAAAGAATAACAAAAATCTGACGGCTTCAACTTGAATTTGCACAGCTTTTAAAAATAACAAAATAATAAAATCGGAAGCAATTACTATGGTAGTAGGTTATGCTTTATAGTGTTTTCCTGTTTCAAATCAATGATCTGTCTATATAAGGGCGTTTTAGCTTTATCTTTTGTCTATTTAATAACATTTTCAAAAGCATACTTCCCATTTTTTCAAGGTGCAAAAAAGAATAACAAAAATCTGACGGCTTCAAATTGAATTTGCGTAATCAAGTTCTTTC
Source organism: Ophiothrix spiculata (assembly GCA_000969725.1). NCBI lineage: Eukaryota > Metazoa > Echinodermata > Ophiuroidea > Amphilepidida > Ophiotrichidae > Ophiothrix > Ophiothrix spiculata. The sequence goes on along the minus strand of JXSR01S015256.1, from coordinate 80,215 downwards.
CACGAGTATCACGACATTGAACATATTTTATTTTTGCTAAAGCTTTCCTTTTTAATGCAAGTGAATTTACTATCCTATACTATATATGTATATTTAAACAAAAATACAACCGAAAACTCCAAGAAAAGCCATGAAAATCAATACCGATCCGCATATACAACGTATAAGGTATACAAAAGTAGCTCCCGATGGCCCCCCTTAATGGCGGACGCAACAGCGCCACACACGGTTGAGACAAATCAACATGCGCGGTCGGCCAAAGGTGGAGTTCTGAAGGGGTGTGGGGGGGGGGGGTGACATATGGCACCCTTTGCCTTGTTGAAAAATATGCAGTTTATATTTGTTGTAAAAAACAAAAATAGAAACACCAAATATCAGTTATCAATGGTAAACAGAGCCATACATCAACCATAATACAATCACACGCTAGCACCATCGATGGACAAAAAGCTTAAAATCTACCATATTGAGTTTTTGAAAAATCAAATAGCTGACTGAGCTGCCCCAAACACACAAGCAATCGAGGGAGCCCAGACTGGCCCATGCAAATTCCTATTTTTGAACATGATCAAAATCCGCAGTCTTCAGTCTTATTGCCTCAATGTAAAATAGGTTAAACTTTTTGATCCCAACTACATGCAGTGCACAACATGACTTTACATACAGTAGTTGCAATGGTTCTTTAATAAGCTTAACTATTTAGACAGTAGATCTGAATTTCTCGCCCCTGTTTGACCTCAAAAGGTATCAAGCTTGTAAGTCCAGAAGATCCACAAAAACCCTCGTCATTAGCACTTTTATGATAAATGGCATGATTGAGCTCACCAATCGCATTGTCGATTGCAAACAAATTTAGACACCACACCACTAAATAGACTCACATAGACTTCACATGTAATTGGCCTTGCAACCGATGCCATTTTCCCGCTCATAATGTGACTGGTCACCTCAAGTGTGGTCTTATTTTAATGATGAAGACCCCAGATCTTAAAAAAAAAAGAGAGAAAACACTGCTGACTTCTTATGATTTTTTGTAGATAATTTTAACAGCCCCCTCAATATTACTTCTCTCATACTCTCTGCAATGGGTTTGTTAGCCCTGGTGTGCAAATCGGGAATATTCTGTTGACTCGGTTCCCACCAAAATAAACCCCGTATGCCGATATTCAATTGTAAATGGAGAGACACTGCACAAATAATAGTAATGATATGCCAACCTTCACGCAAAGCATGTATGTGTGTTTTCAAATTTCGAGCAGTATAATAAGAGGCAATACATCCTTGGTAAAAGCCCGAATACCCACAATTTTGTCTCCATGCTGGATCCATGGGGCACAGTCTCGAATCACCACTCTAAATCTGTGAAAATGACTCAAAATTTCATCAAAAGACGATGATAGATTTTTTAAAAATGCAAATGCATAGATAAAATACCCCATTTAAAACTAAGATCAAATTTCATCGCAAAAGGCACTTCTAACACTTTTGAGACTCTAAATGCAAATAGATCACTTTTTAAGGGGACATCATGGTTTCTTATTCACATGCCATCTGATATGCCACGTTATTTAATCGTGTGGGTCATGAAATCATTGTCCAATTTGACTGTTCCGATTAGGATAAAGTCAAAATCAATGGGACATATTCTCTATTAATGTGGTGTTATTAGATTGCTACGGGAATCTTGCCAAAATTTTCTTTTCCCTTTTACAAACCCATGATGCATAAGATAATAAAAGAGGGTTTATGAACAAGATATTTTTAGTGGAGTTTGAAAAGACCATCAAAATTATCTCCTTTCAGTTTGAACAGATTGTTGTGTGTCCTTTTGTATTCATCATTATTAAAACTACCTCAATTCACTTTTATTCTATTTCAAATCAATAGAAAATGAAATGTTTGAATACATCTTTGGGGTATAATCAAAAATTCAACGCAACACAAGATCTGACAGGTCACTTTTAAACCAGTCCACACAATTTAGAAACTTCAAGCACAATTACCAAACCAATTTATCAGACAATAATTACAACTTTCAATGGGCTTATACACCATTAGGCCTGGGACTACCATGGTACCCAATTTATTTGTTTTGTAGCGGACCGTATTGTTAATTTAGCATTCACAATGTTAGGAGGGGTATACTACGACCATATGATGTTTCAATTACCCCAAAAAGTAAGATTTCTCACAAATTGTGGTCATGATTCATCATATTTACTTCGATTCAATGATGATTTAATCATAAATTGGTGAACATATATATTTTTTTAATTTTAATTATTTATTTACTAGCTCGGGTAATTGGTCATCAGATTTTGTAATCTCATGATGGGCGGGTACTCGAGTACCCGGGTTTTAGTCCCAGGCCTATACACTATACACGATAGAGGTTTTATATCATGTGTGGATGTATGTGCCATTTTTAAAGATTTATGCATCCCAGATCTGTTCTCAATACGGGCAAGCTTCATATTCAGCACTTTTGATCCTTCAAACAATGTGTGAAGAATCCACATCAATCTACAAATCACACCTTGTTGCAGTGATAGATGGAGTGTGTGGACTTGCCAAAATTGCCATCCGTACCCAACACAGCAATCATGTTCATGTAGTTAGTTGTAGTTGTGGTGTTTAATATAGCATTGTACATTCTGTATGGTCATTTGTGACAGACATTACATTATCAAGATAAATTTTGTTCTAATTCTTCTCTTTTTTTTTTGTCAGCCTTGCTTTGAGTGAACTAGAGGATCAACTTGGAGATCACTACCCAGCCCATGTTATTAGTTGTACCAGTGTTTGAGTGATCAAGAATGGTTTCGCAGTCTAGAGCAGAGATATCCAGTGTTGACATCATTTAACAGAGTAAGTGATATGATCATAATGTCAATAAAAAGCTCCTGCATTGACAAGTGGAATTCATTTTGAAACCTTATTTTATGCTCTGAAGCCATGATTGATCATTGTTGTCTTCAGTAGATAACATGAGTCTGTAGCACAGTCTGCATCAATCGATGTAATGCCCAAACTTCAATTCAAAAGTTGACTTTATTTGCTCAGGTTCTGAGATGACATTTTTATGTTGACAATAATATTAAAAATGCCACTTGCATGCATGTAACTTGGAAACAGTGGCTTAGGCGAACCTGATACCGTAGGGGACACTGAGAAGGCTGAACCAGGCTGTTACGGTGGTGATGTTTACTGGTGCGTAACTCAAAAACATAGGCACCGGGTCACAGTGGTGATGTTCACGGTGTAACTTGAAAACAGAGGCTTCAACAGGCCTGTTGACATAGCGGACACTGACAGAGCTGGACCAGGAGGCCCGCTGGGTGATGTTGGCTGGTGCGTATCTCTAAAAATGGAGGTTCCAGCTGGCTCGTTGACATGGGGACTCTGACTCGGGTGGTCACGGTGGTGATGTTTGCTGGCGCATAACTCGAAAACAGAGTCTCCGGCGGGCCCGGTACTCCAACCTAATTTTAGCATTCAACTCAAATGCCACTAATTGTGAGACTTTTTTGTTTATTAAGGATATGCTTATGAATTATATTTTGCTGGGTGTGTGATGGTCCATCTTCTTGGCATTTTTAAGACTGTGGAAAAATGTTTCTGACGTTCATTGTTGTATTTATTTAAAACTCATTTGTGGACTTTAAAAGGTTAGGTACCGTCAATGAAAACTTTGCAGAGATGATAAGCTAACATAAGTTTACAAAAACATGAAACCCCATTTTTTGATATCTATTTAAATTTGAATTATTGTTTATAATGTTGCAATTAGTCCGCAACAGGTTACCATGGCAACCAGAGAAAAAAAACGACTTCATAGATTTGTGCGTATTGTTCATATGTACCAAACACCCAAAGTTGAAAGCTCTGCAATAACTGTTTTTTCATATATGTTTGTTAATAGATCATCCGTGTTGGCCGTAATTAAGGACTATGCTGAGTGGTACACACTGTTTCACCGGGTCGTGCATTTTGAGGTGAGTCTGATAGCCCACCATCAAACACCTAAAATGATATTGATGAGTGTGTTTTTCAGCACACCTAAATTAAGTAAAATGATACAAAATCAGATACAAAATGCACACCTATAGTGAGGCGTGCGAGTGTGATAGCACACCATCAAACACATAAAATGATCTTGAGGAGTTTGATTTTCAGCACACCTAAATTAAGTAAAATGATACAAAATCAGATACAAAATGCACACCTACAGTGCGGCGTGCGAGTGCGATAGCACACCATCAAACACATAAAATGATCTCGAGGACTGCGATTTTCAGCACGCCTAAGTTAAAATGGGCAAAAAGCTGAGCTTTTGTTAAATTTATCTTAAAGAAGAGGGGTTGTTTGTTTTTGTAGGTGAATGTTTATAAGTACTTGCCACCTTACATAGCTGTTTTTTTTCTTTTTTCAGCAGACAGATACATTCTTCTATGGTGAGCTGACTGGGCGGTGTTTAAGGACTGCAGATCATTGATTTCATACCACTTGAAATTACAGTTGCTGTTAAGCGGAATTGTGTTCTTGCCTATTAGCTGGATAACTATTATCTTTTCTTGTTTGAATCATGTGGGATACAGTTTTTTGCTGGTTTAAATCAATAAGAACTTTGTTTGTGAAAGCTTAATTGTACTAATCACTTGGCAAACAATTAGTGGTTTAACTGATGATGATCAAGGTCAGCAAAAGGTATGTGTAATGAGTAATTAGAATTAAAGTAGATTCCTCTATACGAATTGAAATTTATACCCCGTTCAGACACACTGAAAAGTCGTCGTAAGTTGATATCGAGTTCATTTTTAATTTCAAACACGACCTCGGATTAGCGAAAAGTAACTTTGACTTACGACTGATCACACATGCGCTACGATTTTGAAGTCGAATTGAAGTTCCAGGTCAATGCGCTGTAGAAGTAAACACAAATTCAACTCGACCTACGACGACAGCTGTTCACACATACGAAAAGTCATCGGTTATCGTCGTTAATCGAGTTACATTGAATTATTAACGCGACTTAACTTGCTTTTTAGCGAGTTGAAAACTCGGATGTAAGACGACTTTTTGAAAGACAACATAAGTCGACTTGAACTGAGTTGTCTTTCAAAAAGTCGTCTTACATCGAGTTTGTTACTCAAATACGACTAAAGACAACTAAAGACGACTTTTAGGCTCAGTCTGAATGGGGTATTATTTACCTGCACCAATTGGAAAGGTCTTATTTCTATTGCATGTGGAAGTCAATTAAACGCAGTCATGAATAAGTAACTGTAATAAACACTTTAAAGGAGAAATTCATAATCCACAGCCTGATCTCAAGGTCAGCTTTTTAAAAATTATATTTTAGCTAATAAGAACCACTTACTGGTCCTGACCTGTTTTATGTGTTTTCATTGTTGAAAAAAGTGATGTATGGTAACGGTGTAGTTTAGGACCCTGTTCATAATAGGAATAAAAGTCACTTATGTACCAATTGAAATTAAAGGTATTAGCCACGATCATTAATGTGAATTTAAACTTTCCGCGACACGTACTGATTTATCGCTCTTTTTGAAAATACTTCCTACTTCTCCACAACCATTCTGGTTAAAGAAGAATATTTAAAAGCACAAGAAACAATCATTTATGCTTTGAATTTCTGTGTCGCCGATGACACTAGAAAAAAACTGCCAATTCTCAACATCAACACTTTTTCATATAACAAACCATTTTAATGAAGCTACATGTATCATGTTTTTGAAATATATTTTACATTCCTGAAGAATAATAATTAATTTTATTTTTCAACATTAACAAGCATAAAAATAAAGATAACACTATTGGTAGATCAGTAGTAAGGAATTTAGCAATCTTTTTATGGATCAATAATAAAACTATGCTTTTTATGTTGATTCAATCATGTCTTTTCTTGATTCAAAGACTGTTTTTATATGAGTTCATTTAATATTCATGTGGAATTGTGGTCAATACCTTTAATCATGAAGTAATAATAGTTTCCATGTTCTATAGACAACATGGTTTAAGTATAGGAAAGAGGGCATGTGTATTATTTTTGATAACTTTATACGTATTTTCTAATTGTATATGGATTTAAATGTTTTTAATGTAAGTTTGCAGTAATTTAGCATGCGGGCTACCATGCATTCGTTAATAAACCATAAATAAATAAATAATAATAAATAAATAATTGATTGGTGGGGTAAATAATAACAAGGTTAAAGCAAATCATAAAAAATACTAAAGGAGTTAATTTTTGTCAAGGTTTTTATCTTCAAAATGCACTGTTCCTTGAGATGAGCAATAGAGCAGAACGCCAAGTTCACTGTAAGTTTTGGCCTACTTAAAAATGTTCGATGATCACAATTTTTGGTTTACATAAGGAATAGAGTCTCTAGTTTATATATAAAGCTTTACTAGTGATTTTATGTCCGCGATCAACTTCAAAATCGCGTCGACAGTTTGCTGCGAAAACGTTAATGCTTTTTTGTCTAAGTTGCAACATTTTAATCACTTCACACGACTCGATTTCGTGGACATTTTGGTAAATTGTAGTAGAGACCATAGCAATGGAAGTACGCATGACTTTCAAATGTGCAAGGACAAAAATGGTCGTGAGAACAATGAATGTCGGCGCTAAAGCATGTTTCTCAACATCCAAAAGTTCCGTTGCTTGAAAAGGCTTCAAACTTCACCTAAATTTAACCAAAATTGGGGATTATTGGGGAAGTCCGGACTTCATTGTAACAGTGGCTTTATGGCACAATTAAAGATGGCTGTTAATCAGTGACCAGGAATTTTATGGCACTTGAGATTCTCTTATGAGCTATTTCTAGGGATGCAGAATGTAATGCACTTATTACTTGTAACTCTGGCTACTGGGTACCCGGGCATTAGCAGAGAACTTGTCATGCTTGCGGGGAAGTTTTGCATGCTGATGTCCCTGCCAGACGGGGAACTCGAGCGGGGATGCGATGGTGACCATTTCGGCAGGGAATTTGACCGGGACTTAAATCTATGGAATTTAAGCCCTTTCCCCGTGGTAGGGGGCTGGGACTTAGTCGGTGAATTGGTTTTGAGGATGCCCAGCCCTACGGGGAAGTCTGCGGAGTGTTCCGCGGGGACTCGTCAAATTCTGATGAACGAGTTTGGGCGCATTCCCCGCTAGTGCCCGGGTACACGGAGGCCAGAGTTACAAGTGATAAGTGCATAAGCCACAATAAAATACAGCAATTATTGTGAATTTCGATTTAGCTGTACAGGGTTCGACTTTACCGTCGGACCGTCGGTCCCGACCGACAGAATTTCGGAAGGACCGACCAGTTCAGCAATGAGATGGTCCTTCAGTCCGATCGTTTTTTAGGTTGTCACTGATTTTGGAATTAAAAATCCTTCTGAAGGACTCGTAAATTTAGCGAGGGACCTGTGGATTTTGAGACTTACTGGTCCTTCTGTCCCGTGGATTTAAAAGTGCAAAGGCAACCCCTGGTGTACTTTTTGTCAATTTTTTGACAAATTTTACCGCTACTTTGCATGGACATTTTTTGGCAACACCGATTTCACCTAGCAAATGACAGACAGGTAGCAAGGTGTGTACTTGCACTTTGTAAATATGCCAGAATTAAAGACATTAGCCTCGATCACAAATTTGAAGTTAAACTCTCCATACACATAGTGATTTTATTTCATTTTTGGAAAGTACTTCCATATACAACCTCATTTCAGCTCACAACCATTGAAATTGAATACATGTGTATTTAAAAAAAAGGATGATTATATGTGCTTTGAATTAAATTATCAACAGTGATAATTTAATTCAGTGATGGTGTTTCTAGATAGAAAACAATGTAATTCTAAAATCATACTTCTTTACATGTACTAAGATATATTTTTAGTGAAAATACATTTGTTTGCTATATATAATCTTCCTAAAGAATAATAATTCATATTTAAATTAACAAGAACACACTTGTAACCAAACGTTTTAGGAAAATAGAAACACTGTTTGCACATCCTTCGGAGAAAAGTCTGATTAAAAATCATATTTCCGATGACCAACTGTAGGATTTTTTGTTTGTTTTGATTCACATCATGTCTCTTCTTGATTCAAATTAGTTTTCACAAGTTTTCATATCTGCATTGAATCATGGCTAATACCTTTACATTTACTTATACACACAATATACATATAATAGATAATGAAGACAAGACATTGTTTTTAATGTTATAATTATTTTTATTCTCATATCAATAATTTCATATTGGAATAGCATGTAAATGATTTGGATAGAGCTGAAGTAAATATTCAGAATACCATTTGTATTGAAGTTTTTGTTTTCATTCTTTATGGGCTATTTACATAAATTATGTCATGTCATGTAACAAAGACATACTTAAAGGGACTGACCTAGATCCTGTCCGCCGATTTTCTGACTAATTGTTTTTTTCACATGTATCGATAGTACATGATTATACTAACATATCATACCAGTTTCCGCTGAATTTGTGTAACAGGGGAGAAAAATGAAATTATTTATCAGCTGTATTTTTTTGTCGCCGGCGACAAAAAATGGTTGAAAAAGTGTTTTTAATTTCAAATCTTAACCCTTTGAACCCTGGCCATTCCACTTGTATCTGTACCGCTGACCCGGGCCAACCCAAAAGTATAAAAACACAATATAACCCCAAAACATTCTTAGATTTTGAATTACCTTGCTTTACTTTTTCTTTTTACATTAGTCTGAAATATTCCAATAACCAGCATTCACAAAAAATATGATTTATGTCGACCAACATATTCGACTTTTACGTTGAAGTCTATGGGGAAAAGCACATTTGTTGAAAATTGTGATCACACTTGCAAAAATATGTGGAATGTTTCACCGCTGTCGAGTCAATAAGATCAAAATGACCCATCAACCATGGGTTCTCATCTTCATTAATGTCTTCCGATATAAATAAGACCACTAAAAATTGTAACTACCCATGCCTGATGACAGACACGTCAAGTTTCTGACACGTGACCATGAAGCCGATAAACCAGCTTGTCGGGTATACGGTACATGTACACGTGAGCCGGTGTAATGAGACTGAGTGTCCCCTAAAACCAGGAGTCCGGGTCTAATTACACTAAACTGAATAAGTCGCAATCGATGATTTATTGATCACACATGTACAAGTACGTTCTACACGATTTAATAGCAGCTAGGACATTCAGTCACACGGACGCAGTATTTCATTACACCGGTATACCGGCCTGCCGGGTTCAAAGGGTTAAAAAGATCTTGTTTCTACACCTGTGATGGCTAAACAAAATTATTGTTGACAAAATTATTGCTCTGTTGATATGATTAACTTATCTACAAGAGCTTCATTTGATTATCTGGTAAATCCAGACTGGGTTCAAATTTAGGATTTAGAAAACACTGGATAGTCTCACCACCATCACATATAGATATATTGCAAATCAATTCACTGTCAGCTTGAGCCATTTCTGTGTACATTGTTGTACTTTTTGGATTTTACTACACTTTTAAGTTGTTTTTAAAAGCATTTCCATGTAAGTTTTTATTTATAAGTGGAATCTAGGCTAGTCCCTTTAAAGTTTACTATTGTAAAATGTGCTACTTCATAATTAACTGACATCAATTAGAATAGGCATGCTTAAAATTTTTGCTTATTGTAGGAAGTTTCATCAACTTTTGACAATACTGGTGTTAATTTCGCATTCGATTTATGTTTTCAGTGACTCACAACGATCAATATAAACCATGGGATAATCATATCATAGAGGGTGTGGTTCATTTTAACTGGTAGAAGACAAACCCAGAAATCATGCATTCTTTACGGTATTATATTTCTACAGTAGCCAAATTTTGTCTTTAGTTCAATTCTATTCCATGTTTCTCAACTGATAATACACCATAATTGACACATTGTGTTATATATTATATATATATTACAGTGTGAATGTTATACATATCACAATACAAGTCCCTAGACCACCACCTCATCTTAAAGCTCAAAAGTCACAATATAAAAAGGAAGAACAGTGAAATGTGTATGAACTAATATTTGATATCAACAAACGGTCATTCATCACTGTACACTACCACTACCAGTTTAGATAAGGTAATGGATATAACCAATTGTTATAAGAAAAAAGTCAATTCAGAATTCATTGCATAACATATGACAAATACTTTACCCCAATAAGTTTTAATCAAATATATATATAAGGATAAAACCAGAATTATTAAAGTCAATCTCAATATTGCGGGTTGTCAAGCAGCACTCTGCGCCGTACGCTTCACACTGCAATTCACGCAGTTGGATGTGATAGGTTGTTCCCGTGATCATCACGCCAAGTTCTTGTCACTGGGGAAAATTGACCAGTCGTAACGATCGTCGTGCCTCAGCTTTGTCAGGTGATTTAAAGTTTGAATTACGCGTACGCATGTGTTTGAATATTCTGGACGCGATTTCCAGGGAGCTTATTTTTAAGAAAGACTTTAGCAATAATTTAGGTTTTCAGATAGAAGTTTCTCACATCAGAATTGCAAAATGGAGCCAAATGCTATTTGGCATGTGTTGTGTTGTTTAGGTATAGTTGTTCTAACATATGGGATAATATCAGTTGTCAACACATAGATTGTTTTGAAGCATACTTAAACTTAAAGCAGTATTATGGAATTTGTTTCAAAATAGATATTGGTTCAATTCCACCTGACATAAAATTTGGAGAGGTTGTTTTTTTCTTTCTCGAATATCATTAGCACACATATTAAGACACTTAACAAAATACCACCTGCTAATTACTTTTCAACACTTCAGGCTTAACCAAAACAGAATTACACTGAACAGACATATTTTTTTTTTTCAAAGTGACACAACTTGGCCATACTCTGTGAATTTTCCAATGAGATCAATTTGATTTCAGTACAAAATAGTATCCATGAGTATGCTCAAAGAAACCTGTCCGGTTTTCAAGTTTTGGTTGAAAGGAAAACACCTCTTAAGTAAAAAATTTGCAATTTTCCCTGTTCTTTTTATGAAATTTGCTTTTTTTTTTAATTTTTTGTTTTCTAAAATATCAAATAAAAAATGAAATTTGAACATATGTGCTGTCAAAACGGGAGACAGACTTGGTTTTTGTTTTGTTTTTGCCTAATATATGGATCCAAATGTGTTCTAAAATCTGTGGTCTAACTCACGATTTTACAATAACAGAAAACACATGCAACTCTGGGCCAAATCATTTGGATGTTGTTAATGGGGTTCTCCACACGAGAGGGGAGATCTAGATCAATGAACAAGCTGATTTATTTTCTTTTAGACTGTAGTTACAAGACTAGATCTGGACTTAATCTTTCCAGTACTTCCATCCAACTAAGCAGTCTAAGAAGATCTGAAATGCACATCAGGATCTTGGAGATGTGCATTGATCTGGATCTGACATCCGTGTGGCCCAAATATCTAAAAAAGAAGGGGGAAAAGTCAGAAAAATACAAAGAAAAATCCCATGTCATATGTGCCCCGTCATATCTAAAGGTACCTTAATACCGGCATAGTAAATTACGAGATACGGGCCATTGAAGCTAAGCATAGTCAAAATCACGTCCAAGGTCGAATTTATAAATTCATCAGAAAGGTTATCATTGAAGTGTATTCTATCATACTAATCAGGTTCCAACATCCAAAACGTAAGTAAAATGTATTAAAACCAAGCTAAAAATCTTCTCTCCATTCAAGATTTACTAAGTACAAAAACTTTAAACTTGATTTTCTCAGAACTATAGTTTCCCGAATCAGCTCGATACCTTTTACCAATTTGGGTGTAGCTTCGAACCAAATATCCTATAACCAAAAGCAAGGAGTCATTTTAAAGCTTAAAATCCGAGCTTTCAGAAGAGACCAAAAAAAAATCAATTTTGATTTTGCCGACCTTAAAGTACCTTTTGATATGACGGGACACATATGTGATAGTGGTCATCCTGAGATACATCATAACACATTAAAAAGCAAGTAAATATTATTTACAACACCATGTAGAAACTTTGCAAACACAATGGAAAAGAAGGATTGTTTCTCCCTCAGGTTGCAATTGTTTACTCCTTGTGAAGCAAATGAAAGTATGCAACACTTGTGACGAAGCTGTTATTAATTACATAAGAAATCAAAATATTAACTTTACATGTTTTGAATAATTCCAAAACTGTAAAGAGTTTGGAGGTGGAATTTGAATTTACAATCATAAATATTTTGGCTTCTCATTTAAATAAAAATACACTACTTCTGGTTGAGCCCCTTGGGATGAGGATTTGACAAGATCGTACACTTTTTAATAAACAATTACACTGCTATATTTGATATGAGGCATATCAATGGCATATTGAAAGTTGAATCATTGGTTCTGTTTTTCGCCTTCATTACCTTTGGCTGCCACATCTAGAGTTTGTATTAGCATCATTATTTCATATTTTTATATTTTTAAAGTCGAGTTTGAAAGTTTGAAACAATTTGTCATCATAAATTAACCAATTTGAGCACCTGAAAACTCATCTTATACACCCTTTAGTTTGCTACGATCACACGGGATAAAGATATCTTGTTTAAATATCAACATGTATAGCTTGTTTTTACCACTGTGGATCTCAGTATAATTAATTGTTTTTCACTTATTTTCTATTGATTTAATGTGTCTTTTGAATCACTTTTGATCCATCTAAAGTTTCTCTGCTGGTCATTTGGTACTGTTTCTCCTCTTTTAACACCAGACCAGACAATCTTCCACTGTATCCATTATCAGGGCTAGAGTAATATAATTATTAATTATTTCACAGCCTAAACCCCATCTCACGCAACCATACACAAACGTCATACCCCGGAAACAAACAAAGGTTTAATGCATATATATTGGCCTTTGATGATAGATCTCCCCCTTCCTTCCCTTTTTAGAAACTGTGTCTCTTTGATACCAACAATAGAAGTTAAAAAATGAATAACGTAAGAGTCCTCTTGTCCCAAATCAGCAAACATGAAACAGGAACCAATGATCCAACTCTAATTAGCCTTATCGTAATATACATGTACATTACCAATATACCCTGTTCACTTGTCAAATTCAACTATGTATTTTCTAAATGTATGTCACTGTAGCATCGGGTTGTTTCATACTAGTCTGCCAAAAATGATGTCAAAATACTTCTATAATGCTTGATCATAGAATAGGATGGTTTGTCAAATGATTGAAAGTTGGAGTCTTTAAAAAATTAAAGGCTTTGTCAGTCGGAAAACAGTTGAATTGGAAGAGTGAATAGGGTAATAATGTATGCATTTGGTTCAAAATCATACTTTTCTCACTTATAATCAAATTATTTCATCAACTTCTATGATGACATCAGGCCTCCCTTGGTCAGTAGTATGAACATTTAACTAGCAAACAGAGGGCCCAGTTTCAAGTCATTGTTTTCACACGTTTTTGCACAAGGAGAAACAACAATGATTTGTGCATGTTTTATCTCAGAATTTAAGTGGTAATTTTTCATACACTATGTGTCAATAAAAACGCAAAAATGTTTGTGATTATTTCCCGGCAGTATTAGGCTACTGGTAACTAAAGAATTCTCAGATTTAGTTTAAGTACATCATGTCATCTATAACAGAAATGTGTTTCATAAAGTTTGGACCATTGGTTCAAAAGTTGTGACAAGTTCTGTGAATCCATCAATAATTCGGTTGGTCTGATTTCATGATCTCATGCAGTGCGATCAGTAATCAAATGAAAGTGCAACAAAAACAGTTGTTGCAGAGCAATTTCAGCTGATAGGGCAATATCACTTAATTGCATTTTTTGTAGCCTGTCGTATCTTAAACCCAGTGAGAATTACTTGTGGAACAAACAAACAAAACTCAGATTTTAAGGAAATAAAGATTTTTGCTAATATCTCACCAAATGTTCATATTCAAAGTTGCATAGCACAACCCAATGTCAAAATCCGCTTCTGTCGTATGACATACTGTGAACCATAGGTTCAATGTAAATGTTATACCATATAGTCCAAATGTTCATTATTATCATAGTTATAATTGAAGCAACTTTTTTTAGTGTTGCATTTGTCATATTTCTTTTCTGGTTTTACTGGTGATCAATCAAAGTCCCTGAAATTAATGGTTTATATTTCGTTAGAGCTGACTGAAAGCACCACAAAGGAAATAAATTTCATGAATTCTTTACTCAAATCGATCAACAGTTTGTTTCAATGAATATAATTGATGAATTGATTTCTTAAGCTATACATAATTGTAAAATATACCAACATTTTACATTTATTTTGAGGGATACTTTTAACCGAGCGAAGAGATGTCTGCATGACACATCTGTTGTTTCCCAAATTGGTCCAGTCTGAGTCCGAGTCCGAGTCTGAAATAGAAAAATTAACTGACATCAGCATCTAGTATGGAAATATTGTTTGTTATTCTAGTATGCAGATATTATTTGTTGCTAGCGTTTATATAACACAATTTCAAACAATAAATACCATTATAGAGTATGGTCCAATTATTGCTTTTACCTGTTTTTAACTATTCAAGAGCCGCGGTACAGCAACCTATGTTATTTCAATGGGAATGTGGGATTTTGACATGCTCAATATTTTTTAAAATGTTATAAAATGCAAACTATATGAACAATGCACATCATTTTTCTTGCACATCTTAGCAGCTTATCAAAGTGCAAATATTAACAACTGAAATAAAAATTAACTGTATCTAGTAACTAATTATCTTTGATTTAATTAGTAGCCGCCAGCCATGAATAAATGGAATTTATTTTTAAATGACACTATCATATTGCCTCTTTACTTGACCAACATAAATGCTTTTCAATCATTGCAATTTAAGTCTAATTTGATGACCAAACTTATAGCCCTTTTCCATAAAATATTGATTAAATGTCAGTTATAGTATTTTTTTAAAGTTTGGGCACCTCATTAAAAAATATGGGTCTTTCCACTCATGGTGAGAGGTAAAAGGATTTGCATTCATACAACCAATAGCATTGAAGTTTTGAGAAAGGCCATATATAGTTAAACATTATGGTTTTCGTTATCTAATTGAAAACAAAAAAAAAGCTTCGTAGGTGTTTGTTATCACTTATACTTCAAACACATTTCTGCATTGTCTCTTCGCTGATTATAGATTATTTTATATTTATGAAATTACATTATATACCTTAACGAACAATGGTATGAACATTTACATGTCCATCTTATTGTACATATATATTTTTGTGATGATGAAATAGTTAAAGAAAAAGAAGAGCACGCATAACACATTGAAATTTTCATTTGGCATATTGGATCAACTTACATTGATCCGCTTACCAGTTCTTTTCAAATTCTTCGAACCATATAAAAGTCTTTCACGCTCATTACTCTGCTATCAGCTTTTGGAGATAATATACCAATGATCTTTGCTGTACAAGTAGTCAAGTTAATTGTCCCCCAGTAAATACATAGGCCTATTATAAACCAAACTTCACATTAACGCAATGCATGCAGGGATTGTACTCATTGATGAGAGGATCCTTGTCCTTATCTAATTGAAAATATGCTCTACCTGTGTCATTATGCAAGAGGTGCCCGGACTTTAAAAAATATTATAGTTACTAATTAATTAATAAAATGACTTATTTTACCATTTGGCCACATGGTGGCACAAGCATTTCATACTCAAAATTTCAAGAAAATATACTTCTGCGCAATTAAAATGTTATAATTTGAAAAGTATGCACCCTACCCCAATAAAAGTATACATTTTTAGAAAGCATTTTCTTCAATGAATCCAAAAATGGCTTTAATTAAAAAGTAGAGGCTAATAGAAAAAAAATATGGTTGAACAAAATTTCAAAAACAAATAAATTTTACTTAAAAAAGTGTCAATTTTTGATCACCCTCTATATCATTTGTCTGATAACTTGATGAGTCAAATTATATATGGCTTGAAAGCTTAGAGTTTTGATATTAAGAATATGTAATGATACAGCATATACCTCTTTCCCTCAAGATTTTTAGCAGGTATTAGAAAAACATAAAAATTAAAAAAAAAATTGTTTTACACCCAATACTTTTTCTTACACACCCTGTTCATCAGCGTAAAAAATACAAATATTGAGTCCTTAGACCATAAGCGTTCAGAATATGTATGGTTTGCCTATGGTGCTGTGCATAGTTTTTATGCTACATCAACAAATAGAGATACTGGGAAATTTGCTAGATTTTCACAATGTAACGCTAGGATGTCCCACCATATGACATGTGACCAAGCAGTGGTATCTTGATTCTTTGATGCATAGTTCTATGCGGAAAATTTAATCAACATTTCTGAACATTATTATTGATGTGTTTCACGTCATCTGATTATATGCATGTAGGCTAGTAAAAATAACACTCAACACGAATGCTTAGTAACTTGAACTATCTGACATTGATATAAAATTGTCAAATACCTTTAACTGTGCTCCTTTAACTGCGGAATCAGTGTAAGGCGGATGTGGTCATAAATTGCCTGACCACTGAATTTTTCTTCTGTAGAGCTCTTTGATATGTTGGTTGACTCCCACCAATTTATCACCTGTAACAGACAGTAATAAATTTTAATGAAAATGTACAACACATTATTTTTACAATTTGTAAAAAATGTTGAAATGAATATTTATGTAATGGTGTTTCGCATATATCAACTATGTAGTTCTCAGTATTTCGGTGTTTACTGGTATCTCCCATTATTTACTATAAGAACACCAGTATTCACGGGAAATTACCAACCTGGGGAATCTTGAAAATTGATCAGTCATAGACGCAGGTTGTGACCTAGAGCCCTGCTCTAGGGTTGTGCCAGGTGTGGGCTGAGCCCGGGGGGGGGGGGGCCACTCGGATTCAAACCTGTAATCATCCGCGTGAATGGAAACGCAGATTTAGGGTATTTTTTGCAAGCAAAACAAGGATCCGCGCGGATACCTGTTTAGGGTATGAAAACAGACCATATTCGGACTTTTAGGGTACTTATTTCCATTGCAATCCTCTCTTTGAGATGCCACTTTTAGAAATTCCAAATTCTATTAATTCCTTTGAAAATCATTCATCCAATTTCATAATACGTCCTTGCTAAGGGTATATTTTTACGTCAACGTCCTTGCTTAGGGGGGCTTAGGGTATATTTTTACATCTAAAATCCGTGTTTAGGGTATATTTTGACAGCCTCAGTAATCCTAGTTTAGGGTGGTTTTGAAAATTCAATTCACGCGCATGGTTACAACATGCACATATAAGTGCCCCCACCCCCCCCCCCCCCCCGGGGGGGCTGAGCCGATGATGACTCCAGCTATCTCCTACCACCTTTTTTGGGGAGGGGTGCATGCACATGCCACGATAATAAAATAAAAAGATTTTGCTATATACCATAATTCTGGTTGTTTCAATTATGTTTTATATGAACTCTATGTAGGGCCATTCCAATCTCAAATGTCACAAACGTTACCAAAATGTTACATGTTCTTGACCTTCAATTCGAATGAGCTTTGGATATGATCCAGGTATGCAGCAGCCCATGGAGATAAGTCAAGCCCATTCAAATTCAAGAGCAGGATCATGTAACATTTTGGTAACGTTTGTGACATTTGAGATTGGAATGACCCTCTAGCTCAACTTTGACCTCATGGATGAGTTTTGCAACCTTTCTAAAAAGTTGCCATGCTTATCATACATGTGTTGTGGCCCGTGTCACGAAGTGTCAAAGTCATTGAAATTTACATTGAAAATTTCTTATCATGGTGGCAATGCAGGGCCAATAAGAACTGGAATGTGTAGGTTGCACATAGGGAGTAAAACAGATTTACTTGCAACGAGAAATTATTTTAATGTGTCCTATCTAGATGGGTGTTATGGACCATAGGTAACATCACTAGGGTAGACACAAAATCATTCTGTTGCATGGAACCATGCAGGAGGGGGTAAAAGTCACTACAGGGGACAAATTTGAAAATTGGTCAAATCTTCTTTAAAACCATTCTAACATGTTCCTCTAATCATAACGAACCCGAAAATGTATACTTTGACCCATCTCCGATGAATGCTTCAAGAGTTGTATCCATAACATGAGAGGTCAAATCAAGGGTCAGGAGATGGGTCTATGGGAGTCATAAATAATAAAAGTGTCCGATTTTATTTAGAATTGTCTCAAATTGTTCGTCGTGCAAAACTGTCTGTATAAAGTAATATTGTCAGATGTCTACAATCAATCGTTGGTATGGTTACATGTCCATATAAAGTTTTTGTTATTTCATGTATTTGCATCAATTGGAAATAATGTTTTTGTCTTGATACCATAGAAACAATAATCAAAGTCGTTGGAAAATATTACGTTGTGTAGACAGTTTTGCAAGACGAACAATTTAAGACCATTTTGAACAAAATCCGACACTTTTAAAAATTTTGACTTTGCCCAACATGTGACCCCTGTAGTCACCTTTCATGTTTTCAGTTATATCAAATATCACATATTGGTCAAAGTATACTTTTTCTGCTTCCTATGATGAGAGGAACATGTTGGAATGGTTTAAAACATATTTTGACCCAATTTTTAAGTTTGCCCCCTGCAATGACTTTTACCACCATCCTGCATGGTCACGTGCAGGTGACTGATTTTGTGTCCACCATAGTGTTGTTACCTATGGTCCATAGAACCCAAATATATAGGACGCGTTAAAATAATTTCTCGTTGCAGTTTCATCTAAAATGTGATTTTGCTACTTAGGTATTAGCTCTTTGGAAGGACTGAGCTTCATCTCAGAGGTCGGTGCTGAGTAAGTTATAATTTTATGATACAGACTTGTATTAACTATATATATGTTTACAATCTATCATTTAATTCACCTTACAGGGTGCCAGTGAATATAGTAAAAGTAAACTTGGACTTTAGTTTGACAATATACTAAAACCAAATCCTGTAAAGTCACTCTTTTTGGCTTGCTGTATTAAACATGTTGGTGAACTTACCGATGGCTTGTCCACATAGCCACCTCTAATTTGTGATCCAAATTTGGTGAGTATCATACTGTGCACCGGAGAGAACTTACTCCGTCTCTTCAATGTTATGGTCTGTAAAAATGAAAATATGTACATTTAATTGGACATGACATTGATTGTTGATATTGCCACCTTCACGTAAGTAGCCTATGTATGGGTTTTGGAGCTTTTTTTCCCTGTTACATCAATGCATTCAGTTGCATTTATTGGCCATTTTGTGCATGTATTGATAAGCATTCCACATGTCATATTTTTTCATTGTGGTTGACTTTTAATATTTTATTTTGATTGACATTCGAAGCGGGATTGGAAGCCTGATCTTTTGTGTAATTATACATATT
>JXSR01S015256.1:37025-55770 GCA_000969725.1 Ophiothrix spiculata | reverse complement strand
TACGTTTTGTGGTTCTTTACCTGTATAAATCAAACCAATTTGAAATTTGATGTGAGAAATCAATGGACTGTTTACAGTAACTACGGTTGCTCTGACTGCTCATCTTTTGAATCAAGATTGAATATGCTTAGATATTTCAACTTTTACAATTTTTTTGTTTTGTTTTGTTTAAGGTTGATGATCAAAAATTAATATTTTTTTGAAAGACCATCACATACATATATTGCAATTCTGAAGTTTGAATCACAAAGCTTGAATGAATTTTATGTTACATGCAATAATCTGAGAACAACCCATAGAAAACTGTGGGATGTTTATTTCAGTAAACTGTAAGTTTCCAGTAATTCTCCATGTTTTTGACCGTATCTCCTGAATCGAAACATTATTTGACAGTGAAACGTTACGGAAGTTATCGGAAAAATATGAGCTTTTTTGTGGTATAAAAAGCTCCAATATGATTACGTGGTTTAAAAGTGATCAGAATACACACCTTTAAAAAAACAATAAAGAAATTCTGAGATGTTTGTCCTTTTGTGTGGGATTGACATACTGACCATATCTGTATCAGTACATTGCTTCACATTTTATGATGTGTGTATTGAAAGTCTTCAATTCATTGGAAATACCAATCACATCTCTTGAAAGATTCTTACACAATGCTAACATATAATGTAAACTTTTACAAGTGTTATTTAATTATCAGAAACTCAAATTTAAATATTGATATTGGATGTCAAAAATGAGTCGGTCATGTACAGACAATAGATACCAAGATACAACAAGAACATTGAGACATTTGTACTCACGGTAAATATGTATTTGTCCTGGACTTGTTTGGCATTTTGGAATTCCTGGAGGGTGGCATTCGTTATGATGCCTGACCTGCCCCCATTTGAAAGGGCCAGGTCAAGCATCAAATTCATGCAGTAAAAGTGTTTTTCCACCATTGTCAAGGTAGATCCTTTAAGCATTTTTCCTAAAAGGTCAGAGAGCATAAAAAGAAAGGTAAATTAAACTTTACAATTGTGAAATTTCTGTAAAACTATGATAAGATTTTGTTAAACAGCAGGTATCACAGGGGCGTCGGAAGGAATATAAAAGTGGTGCGGCCACTGGTAAGAGTGGTGCGACCTGTGGCCCATTAGTTCTCAACAATAAGTAAACAACTAGGCCCCAGAAGAAAGTAGATACTAAAAACGATTATATTTAGTACTCTTTTATGGTTATTGATGTCAGGACCATAATACAACACATTAAATTTATTTATTTTTATTTTTTCTGGCTGAAAAGTGGTGCGACCAAAGCCCACATGGTCCACACGGTTCTGACGGCCCTGAGGTATCGTATTCCTTAGCATTATTAAATCCAATGGGGTATGCAGAATTATTAATATTAATGTTAAATTGGACTTATTGTTTGGAGTTAAACACGTTAGGTCTACATATACACAGAAAAGAACACCATGGTTAAAAATCAAAAAGGTGAAAAACATGTAATTATCTTTTGACTCTGCCCTTAATGTGAATTACACTTACCGACCGAAAGAATTTCTGCATTTTTATAAACGTTTAGAAACCTCATGTTTTATATAGAAAAAGTAAGCATATATAAGCCAAATTGTTTGGAGGGTATTAATATCTACCAAAAACAAACCCATTCAGCTAAAAAAAAATCAAAAGTAACGGGTGAAAGGGGACATGCTTCATTCATCCCGCACACTTATCGTATGTCCATCTCTGGCAACACAGTGTATACCTTCAGCCATTTCACGCCCATATATATAATCTGTCTATGACGTATGTTGACTTTGCCGCACAAAGTAAATACGCAGTATATGCATTAATTAGGCATAGCAGATACTTCCATTAATGAGCACTTTCACTTCAATTAATTCCTATGCTGAAAAGTTGTATGTACACATGTTTGATATAGTAGCTACCTTCAGTTATGAAACAGAATTGATTATCTGTTTATTTATCATGTTTTTTCCACTGAAGAAGAAAGTAATTTGCAATATATTTTCAATGCATATACTGCATTATTACTTTGTGGGTCAGACTTTGGCCGGTGATGGTCACACCATCAACTTGGTTTGAATACTGGTATATGTGCATATTTTTCTGAGTGAGGGTGAAGTAGTGTGTTCAGATGACGCCTAAATTCTTTAGTGTTTAGTCGTACCTTCAATCCTTTTCACCTCGTCATCTGAGAGCTCCCTGTATTCAACTTCTTCCTCGATAGATATGTTATAGTCATCATCTACAAATGAGAGCAAAAATAGATACATTGTTTTCGAACAGTTTCTTATCAAGTTATCAATTTTTTCCATATTAAAATATGAAAGGCATATAGCCATGCAATACCTTTGAAAATATAGTCAAATAAGGCTAAAAAAAAAATACTTTGTCTCAAAGCTTGCGAGAAATTTCAGAGTTGACGCGGTATGCGATGTTTTTTTTTTTTTTTTTTTTTTTTAAATTGTGCACTTAGCAGTATAGCGTTGAATTGAATATTAGTACTCTTTGATCAAGTATAAAACATTGGTGATTTGTACCCACTGTGAATGTAAACATAAAGTAAAAAGAAGCACAGACAGGAATATCATTTTGTCCACTGTTTTATTTTATCTTTCACTGTCTTTCAAATCTTTTTTTTTTAGAGTTTAAAAAATTTTTTAAAAAAAACGAAAAAAAAACACAATAAAGTCCGACTTTTGCGGAATCAAACGCGCACGTAAAAACAAATGCGCGCGCAAGCTTTGAGACAAAGTATTTTTTTTTTTAGCCTAAACAAACAACAAGCTTGAAAGCCAAATGCTGTCTTACAGAGGATAAACAAACATAAAAAAATACAATGTACAAGGATGTGTTTAAGACTCATTAACTTTTTTGGGTTTTATTTTCATTGCATTTTTAGTTTCAAAATGACAAAATATTAATTTGCTCAAAACTTTAAAATTCTTCATGACTGGAGTAAAAGAACAGATACCATGATCAGCAATTATTAATTTTTTTTAAACCATTGCTGAGTTTTTAACACTCGCTGTGTCTTCATTTTGGGCAGTGTACGGGTGAAAAATAAAAGACTCAAAATTAACACTATGAATGTACTTTGCTGTCAAAAACCCACAAAATATGGCTAAATATTGTTAAGTAAATTTCTCAAATACATTGATTAGAAGCAGATGGTTCCCCCATGTGCTGGCAATTGTATGAGCTGACAAAAAGTCCCAACATTTCCATCAACCTCTACTCTGAAATAAATATTTGATTTGGTGCACTACTGATTTGGTGGGTGAAGTTCTTGGTGCTCAAACACAGGGTTTGCTAATATCATGCAGAAAAAGATGGCCATATCATGTATAATTTTAAATAGACCTTGTTTTTACACATGTGATGGGTAAACAAAATTATTTTTGATAAAATTGTTTCTCTTTTGACATGTATTAACTTATCTCTAAGAGCTTCATTTGATCTTTTATCTGGTAAATCCAGACTGAGGTAAAAATTTGGGTTAAGAAAACTCTGGATAGTCACACCACCATTTGCTGTCAATTTGAGCCATTTCTGTGTACATCTGAACTTTTTTGGATTTTACTACACTTTTCAGCTTTATTTGAAGCATTTCCCTAAATTTTTAATTCTAAGTGGAGTCTAGGCTGGTCCCGTAAAAGTGTATTTTGTATTTTAGTGTCTGCTCTATTATTACACAGTGGAGGACAACTAGTACAAGTGCTTTGTATGTTGCGATCGGTTCAAGTGTATAAGTCGTAATCATAATTATTACTTTAACCTAATTGAAATAAATTTTAGAGGGAAAATGCATGTACAATGTCTGTAAATACTTACCATCAAACAAATCGAGGTGCTCTGCCTGTTGCGCAGCCACATCATTGCGAAGGTCCTTTATAAGGACCTTCACAATACGGTGGGCATCTGCAACTTTACTGGCGGAAATACCCAGGCTCACACGAGCGTCTGATCTAAGCGTAAGGAAGTCACACAGACGCTGGAAGGAGCCTAGGTGGTGCTTGACGGTAGATGCCTTCAACTTGTTTGATTCCTTCAAGAGAGCTTCCTTGGCTCTGAAAATCAATGAAATTAATTAATATCATTATAAATTGTTTGTATCGATAAAGCATTGTATGTCACTGGATGAGTGTATACCTTACTCATGGAGACCCGGTCTATAATTGTTTTGTTTTTATGAGCTACCAACTATTCAGTGCTACAAGTCTTCATTGTTATATCATAGAAGGAGAGCGGATGGAACCAATTCTTTTGTCCAATGACCATTATAAGTGATTATCTTTAATTTTGTTTTGGGTATACCCTATTGAAAACAAATTGTTTCTAAATGAAGACTCGCACTCCCAACACAATGGAAACAATAGCATTATGGCATGAAACTTAATGTGCAGAACGTCATCCTTGACAAGGCCTGGCAATTGCGCTTTATTGGTGAGGGATCAGGGAGTCACCATTCCTACAAATGAGCTCCTCTGGGATTTAACCAATACAGATAATTGATTATCACAAACTTGTGTTTACAGATTAGGTTGCCATATTATATACTGCATCCACTGATCCAATTCAAGTAATTGCAGGTCTTTAATCCATATTAAAGTAATGGCCCAGCCCGCTCACTTTGAATATATCCAACATGCTGCCACGTATCTGAAGAGTGAATATGGTTAGTATTTAAACAAATAAAAATAATCTTACCTTGAGATATTATCTGTGTTTGAAAACAGACATCTCAGTTTGCCCGCCTTGCCTATCTCTTGCAATAAGCGGGCCACCTCCTTCACGTACTGGCCCGCATTCTTCTTAGAGATGCGTTTAACGTCTTGCAGATAATTTGAGTACATCTCCAGAACTTCATCTCCTGTGAATGAAAAAAGGATTGTGTGTTATTAAGAGAAAGTTATTCATTGTTATGGAAATGGTTAGGACCAAGTCTGGCAACTCGTGTTTGTTCATGTTGAAGAATTGTTATAGCCAAAATGTTTTTTATGTTCGATATACGTGGCAAAATATATTAAATGTATATGACAATTGTTCAGCAAAAACCAGTTCACATATGGGTAGTATTTTTTCATTATGTTGCCTTCAAGAAATTTGGCCAACATATACATGGCTTAGTTAATCAATTAAATTCCCATATTATTCAAAGGATTAAAAGTCGAATAGATAAAGAGAAGCAAGGTTGTTTTTTTTTAATCTGAGGCCCCTACTTACAGTTTTTTGATAGACTTCTTATAAATCAGTGTATGAGCTAGTTATATGATTGCCTGGATAAAAAGGATTTATGAACTATTTGTTTGATTAAAATTGCTCATATTTGTTCAGTTTATGTGTTTTCTAGTTTTTGTTTCTAACAATGCTGTTTACTGCTTATAACTTTAAAAACAGGATTCGCATGGCAAATATAGACATATGTATTGATAGAGGAAACATGTAGAAATAATTTGGTACCAAACATGAATAATTGCTACTTTTGAAAATCATTTTAAACGTACATTACGTCAAACATAGGCCCGGGATTTTGTTGGTTGACCTCCACTCGCGGGGTGCGGTTGTATTTCTTGCTCGCTTTCAAGAATGACCATTCTGGGTAACCACAGGTTTTGAGAGCAGTTTTTATGTGTTTTTTCTCCTGATTGGTGTTTTCAGGATCACTTATGATGGTATCCGATCTATAATTGAGAGTCCTTATTACACCAAATTTGTGTATAAGCGGGTGATGGGAACCAAAATGTAAATAATGATCACCGTGAGTTGGTTTCCTATACACGCTTGAGTTCAAGGTGCGATCACTGTTGATGGTAATTAAACAGTCAAGAAAAAGCAAGATTACCATTTTTGCACATTTCCTGTGTAAACTTGATGTTGTTGTCAACATTGTTAATGTGTTCAAAGAATTTGTCGAGTTCACTGGTTTCAAGGATAATTAATGCATGTATCATCCACGAATCGCAGCTTAAGTCTTGGAACTTTACCGGTGTAACTCCTAAGTGCTAGTTGTTCAGATAATTCCATACAAAGGTTGACCACAATAGGTGACGCGAGAGAACCAATTGCATATCCATGTTGTTGTTTGAAATGTTTGCCTCTGTACGAAAAATAAGTTGTTCTGAGACAAATGTCCATGAGTTCAACAATTTGGTCAACAGTTAACTTAGTGTGTTTGCTAAGAGTGGGATCACTTTCTAAACTCTTGCGTACAGTTTTTATAGCTGCGTCATGTGGTATGCATGTAAACAAGGCACTGACGTCATAAGATGTTATAGTTTCAGTGTCCGTTAACTTAATGTCTATGATCTGATTGGCAAAGTCTTGGGTATTCTTGATGTGATGAGGTGACTGACCAACTAGAGGTCCAAGTAACTCAGCCGCTTGTTTGGCTAAATTGTAAGTTACGTAACCAAATCCAAGAATCATATGCCTGTTGAAGACCATTGGTAATGGTTGCAACGTCGCAAAAGTTGCAAAGTGAGTTCCAGTTATAGATTTATTTACTTCACTTATTTACTTCTATTGGATGACTGAGAACATACATCTTCAAATACCAATTGTATTTGCAGAGATTCTGTATCATATCTGATTGGAAATTAATGATGCATGCTTAGTGAATTGGTACTTGAATTCATGTCACTGAAATAGTCATGCAATAACAGTTCAGTTTATGTTTCTGGCCACTCATTTTCCATCCCAATACAACATGTATATTAGACTGCATGTTATCTCACAAACATGAAAATCTGAATTATGTTTCCTTTAAGAAATATGCTCAACACATATATAAAAAGTTAATCAAATAAACCATCCTATATGCTATTCCTGTATGTTGTTTTGGCAAAACGTTTTGTCTAGATAAATAACATTAAACACTTACCTTGCTCAATAATTTCAACTGTTAATGTTTCTTCATTCAAATAAGGAAACAAAAAACAGGCCCACAAAGAATGTTTGTAGGCCCGTATTAAATAATTGACCAAATTGGATCACATAACTTTTAGGAAGCATACTTACAAAAATTTCCTTGGGTTAACAGTAAAAAGAAAGAAAAATAAACCGATAGACCTTTTTGATTTTCAATACTGGAATGGGTTTTTTTGTTGTTGTTGTTGCTTTCTGTCCAAGAATTTATACTACCGGTACCTCAATTTTTGCTACACTCGGACATTAATAAATAAGCATGTATAGCCCGTTTTGATAGCAAATTGGATTTCATGTCACTTTCGTACATTTCCCTGATGCTGTAAATCATACGTACCTGTATTCATGGTTTTCTTTGGCGACATTCCCACCTTTCTTTGTTTACTTGGGCTATAAAAACGCTTCCTCTTCTCCACCTTCTTGCTACCAATATGTCTTTGGAAGACTGGATCACCTCTCTGTCAATTAAGTTTAGGTATTTTAATTTGGAAATTAGAACGTCACATTTGATGTGGCACACAATGATAAGAACACAAATAAATACTAGAGCTTGTGCCCTTAGCAAGGGCACGATGGGTAAGTTCCGTGGGGAGTTTTAGGATGACCCCATGCTGGATAGTGGTAAAATGGTTCAAAATGACCCTGGATGACTTTATATATTTTTTGTTTTTGACATTCCAATGAGGTCGTAAACAGTGGTAAACTTTTAACCCATTTTTGAAATTTGACCTTACCTTTTGAATTTGACTGACTGTGACTATAGATCAAGTGTTATCCATGGTTCAAGTCTATTCCATGCACATTCAAGGGTTTAAGAGTTATAGCTGATACCTTGAAATGACCTAGGATAACCCAAGGTCAATTTTTTGACCTAGAAATGACCTCTGGCCAACTTTTTGACAATACCAGAAATTTGACCTCAAATGACCTTAACTGACCTTGACCTTGGGTCAAGTGCTATACATGGTCCAAGTTTAAAAGTTTAATTCATAGATGGACAAGGGTTCATGAGTTTAGCTGTGGCCGTGGGATGACCTCGGGTCAACTTTTTGAACATTTTTGAGATTTGACCTCAAATGACCTTTCGTCCTCAAATGACCTTTCAACCTCAAAAGTCACGCAGCGTGAGTTTATCCCAAACCCCTTCACGTCACTATGTGCAAACTTATACCCCGTTCAGACACACTAAAAAGTCGTCTTAAGTTGCTATCGAGTCCATTTTTAATTTCAAACACGACATTGGATTAGCGAAAAGTAACTCGACTTACGACTGTTCACACATGCGATACGATTTTGAAGTCGAATTGAGATGAACTTTACTTGTTCCAGGTCAATGCGCTATTAAGTAAACACGAATTCAACTCGACTTACGACGGTGTGCACACACACGAAAAGTCATCGGTTGTCGTCTTTAGTCGAGTTACATCGAGTTACTAACGCGACTTAACTTGCTTTTTAGCGAGTTGATAATTCGATGTAAGACGACTTTTTGAAAGATGACTTTAGCCTACTTGAACTGTTCACACACAAGTGAATTTTGAACTCGATATAACTCGAATACGACTAAAGATGACTAAAGACGACTTTTTGGCTCTGTCTGAACGGGGTATTAGTTACTTCTAATGGGTTCCTAGTCAGCAACCAAAAGGCTTATTTCATGTTGGAAAAATGTGGAGCAAAAAAGAAAAATGCCGGGAACTAGAGATGGAAGAAGGGAACCAGCCAAAAAGTAATGGATGGGTGACCATTGACCAGACCAATATTTCTGCCAAGTTTGGTTGAAATCCGATCAACCGTTTTTGAGTTGAAACAAAGTGTGAGAAGAAAGAAAGAAAGAAATATGAAACGTCAAGAACTAAACATCATGTAACTATAATGATTATTGACATGTGGAAAATGCTTGAAACTTGTTTGAAACATTACCAAAATTAGTCAAAGCCAGTCGGTGAGGACAACAGACATTAAACTTTTTATGAAGAAAAGAATTGCGGCTTTGTTATCTGAACTTTGATGCGTTGACAAATTATTAATTTTACATAAAATACCATTCACCATTGTGTTTCAAACTACCGCACAGGGAAGACAGTAATAAAGATTTCACATACAGAAGATTTTAAGAAGTACTAACAGTTTCTGAAATTGACTTAAATTTAGAAAACATCTGCCTTGTTCATGTTTTCTTAAGAAACCTTAAAATTGTTTCTTTTTCAGTTTAGCAAAACAATAATTTACTATGTACAAAATGAACAGTTATAACTATCCATGCAGAAAGGATATTGAAGTTATGTTTAGTCTGTATAACATACTGTATGCTATCTTGTAATTACAACCGTTTTGCAAGTTTGTTTTGATCAATATTGAGTCAAAGATGCGCTTTACCAACATGATACCCATTAGTTACTGCGGTAAACCCTGTTGGAATTAAATAAAATTTAGTATTCTTATAAAATTAAAATGTTCTCCGAAATGTCTCAATGGTTGACTTCACTATTTTAATTGTTATAATTTAAGAAGTTTTCATTTTTATTTATTGAAAAGTATAAAAATAGATCCAACAGACAAGGTGCAAAACCTGTCAATGATCAAATTTGATTCAAGAGGTTGCTATATAATTAAAACATAATTTTGTGCCGGTTGGTGAGTCTGTATAGTTTTTGTATTTGCCCTAGGCCTACGTGCATATTAGTTATTATTATAGGCCCATATTGATTCATATTTTTTTTTGTTTCTTGAGATAAAATCAAAAACAAAAATAATAAATTTTATATGGTCACATTGTATATGCTGCATATCAGACATTTAAATAAATGTACTGTCTTCCAAGCTAATGTAGATTGTTGACTTTCAAGTTATTTCACATTAATAATTGCTCATAGTGTACATTTCAGTCATAGCATATGACAATTTCTAATTAAGCTGTTAGAAGTGGATGTTAAGGGGCGGCATAGTGTAGTGGTTAGCAATCTTGCCTTGCACACATTGGACCCGGGTTAAATTTCCGATGAGTCTTGCCTTGCCGGAATGCATGGAATCTCAGAATGTTTGCTTAGATGTTGTCTGACTTGATGGGAGCATTGGGTCAGATATTCGATCTTCTCCGCCCCTTACATGAAGTATTTAGAGTTGGGTGAATATTTTATGAGAGATTGTGGTCCTTCGGATGGGACGTAAATAAGCCTTCGGTCCCATGTACAGAAGAGTCATGCCTGTACACGTAATCGCATTCAGTATCGTAAAGAGTAGGGTATTCTATCCTGATTGTTCCCAACCCCATACTGGTCATTTTAGTGGTACCCATTGTAGAGTGTTTATCACTGTTGGGTATACTTGTGAGGGTCACTCCTCTAAAATGTAATAAAATTTGGTCGTGACGTCAAATGACGAGTGACTCCAAGCAGTCAAGTTAGCTCAATCGGTAAGGTGCTCGCTTGCGGTGCGGAAAGTCCCGAGTTCGAACCCCGCTGGTCTCAAAAAAAAAAAAAGAAGGAAGTTGTGTACTTGAAATTCCCTTGGACAAGGAATTAACTGCTAGTTGTTTCGTGGAAACCCGTACGAAACTCGGGGAGCTGATCCGGGCAGCGATTGTACGTATGTGGGTTGATCAAGGTTCATCGCCCCTAGAGCTTGTCATTGAACCTGATGCTTGGTGTGGAATGGAGCTTACTTGTGCCACAGTGGTCAGCGAATACCTGTAAAGTGTGCAGAGGCCGACTGGAATTACAAATCTGAGAGGCATAGAGTACTATAAATCCCCAGTGTTTTATTTACTTATATCAAAAAAAATAAACTGTATTAATACTCAGCTGGGTTCTAGAATAATAAAAATACAACATCGTTTATTCCTGTATACCTAATGTGTGGTAAAAATGGCCACTGTATTTGTGCAGCACCAGCGAATTAAAGTATCCTTCGCAAAAAAAAGGATTTACATTCATTATGATGCATGACTGCTAGCAGCGTATATAAACTGGAACGGCTAACCAGAAAACAAGAAGTTGATTGGTCAGGTGGATATACTATGATAGGCCTACCTTTATATTATGTATGGAGCTTTTGAAGTGTGCCTCCAGACGTCCATCACCCAACACAGCTCCACATCCTAGCGGACACACCACAGCATTGTGTGTTTTTTTTCCTTTAGCTTCATTTCTCCTGTTTGCAAATAGTAATAAATTATATTCAAATGGGGTGAATATGGATTTGATAGGATGAATGGATTTGTAGACAATTAACTCATACGACATATGCTATTTAAAACTCTTTAGATTCTGATATATACAATATGTCACAATTTCACAGCTCATAATTACTTGAAATAAGCCAAAAACATACTCGGCATCGAAACAAATTTTTCGCTATGTTTGCTACCCGTTCATACTTTAAGTTCGATGGCAAATATTTGGTGATGTCACGACCAAATGTTTGGTAGGAAAAATGTTGTTAGGATGCCGAGTATGATTTCATCTTTACTATGATGATTATTATTATTATTATTATTATTATTAAAGCACTTATATAGCGCTCTACATTAACACAGCGCATTAATACATACAACAAGAAAATATATAAGTAACATGAAGACTTACTCCGGGAACAAATGAGTCTTCAGATGATGTTTGAAAACAGGCACAGACTCGCTCTCTCTGATGAACAGAGGCAGTTTATTCCAAAGCCTAGGTGCGAAAACAGCAAATGAGCAATCACCAGCACCTTTATACGATCGAATGGTGGCGAGGCGAGTTGCATCAGATGAAGAGCGTAGTCTGCGCCTGCTTCCAATATCATCGGGGTTGTTGAGGAGCGAAAGAAGATCTTGTAAGTACACCGGAGCGACTCTAGAGATACACTTATAAACCTGTAACAAAACTTTGAAATTGATTCTTTCCTTGATAGGAGGCCAGTGTGAGGTTGTCATCAAGTCGTCAGAGCTCTTGTCTCGACCACATGCAAAGACTAGCCTGTGCATTGATGATGCACAACAGAACATGGGAGAACATGTACTATAATGGAATTTCAAATTATGAAATCTTAATGATTTGTCACATAGTTTCACATGATTTCATGTCAAATTACGATCACAACAGTTTATAGAGCAATCCACAAATGGCCAATTTTTGTATTTGCAATGATAATTTTACATAGGAATATAGTTGGCGATTTCCTCAAATTGTATTGGTATGATGCAATAGAAGTGTGCATACTTAATAATGCTGTTGTGGTTTGACTGGCCCTATAAAGGTGCATGTTGACATTAGTTTTTGATTTGGCAATTAATTTTGTAAATAGTATTTGCTTTGGTCAATTGATTTTGTAAATAAATAAATAAATAAAATAATAAAATAAATAAATTACATTTATTGCTAAATAAATTTACAATAGGCTAAATTAAAGATGGTTTAGCATGAATGTGGGACAAGCTACTAGTTTGTGAAAAGTTATATAGTTCTGATGATTCACTTGTACAGTTTAATAATAATTGATGCAATATAAATGTTGGAATTATTATTATTATTATTATAAACACAATTTTGCAAATTAAAGCATGTCACAGAGCATATATATATATATATATATATATATACAACTCTAATACATTGCATGATACTAACCTTAGTCTGAGCTCAGCCAGATGTATGCGCTTTGCTTCAGCCCCAATCCCATGTGTAGAGATATGTCTGCTCATGTTGCATACAGACTTCCCACAAAATGTACAGACTTGTTTGGCTGAAAATAAAATTTTGAGAGTTACTTAATAACCTTTGAAAAAAAAAAAAAAAGTTATAGTTTATCTCAGAGTACCTTTTCCCCTGTTCGCGCGTATTTTCTTGCCAACGCTTGTTGTTAAGCACTTCTGCGTGCGGATGCACTTACTTACGCACGTAATTGCAGTGCGTGATTTGTTGAATTTGATTGCTTACGCTCACGTTGTTGGCGCGCGCGTTAAGAGTGGCGTACACGGCACGATCTGAAAGGAAAAACAACTCTGAGAAAGAGTATAACATTTATGAGATTCACTGTGTATGGTTTGATTCACTGTGTATACTTTTTGTTAAAAAGTACTGTTAATGGTGAAAATATATATTTCAGGTAATCTTAGAGCCAATGACTGTGAGGATTGTTCATAATGTACATGTACAAAAATCAACTTGCATAAATTATAGTTTGAGTGGGCCAGCTGAAAAACATTTCCCAAGTAGATGAGTAGTGAGACATTCAAAACATGCTTAGCCCGGACAAAATGTTCCCGTCCAATGTTTTGGCACCAATGGAAAGCTGAAAGGGTGTTCTATCTTGTATTCAAAATCCCCATTAATCCACTTTGGGGAAAAAAAGATACAGCCATTCCAAAAATCATATTTTTCGACTAAAATTGGAAGAATATTAATCTTTCGCATTTTCATCGGATAAGTTAAATGCGCGTTAGCCAAGATAAGTGCGTTTGTAATGTGCGTAGGCCTACCAAACGCGAATATTTTTTGCGCGGTTGTTATGCACTGTGCATCTAACGTACTGGGCACGCAACAACATAGCGGCTTGGCTCTTCGCGCCATATCCGAAAAAAACTGAGTTTTTCGTCAGTTTTCCGATCATCATTTTGGTGTCAAAATCATCGCTTTTTAGTGAAATTTTGAATCATGCTTCGATTAAACTAAAAAGGAAGACCACTATTGACCAATTCCTACTTGCTAAAAGGTTTATCATGACCATGAGGACACTACAGGATGATTTCGCAAAAACTTTATTTTATGATTGGAAAAATGATATTTCAGATCTGAATAAAACATGATACACGAAATAAATTGACGTTTTTGTATAGGCCTACCCATTTTTTTATTTTTTTATCTCTCTCTCTCTCTCTTTATGCATTATCATCTATCAATGCGAAGATATGTGTTTGCTACTTACCCATATCAACTTTGAAGGAAACAATCTATAGATTAATTTATCTAAAAGTGAATTTTCCCAGTAAATTTTGTATTACCGTGTATGTAAAATTTTACATTTCTATGAATGAAACTAACCAGAAAGAAATCGCATCTGTCCAAAATCTATTTATGACCAAAAGACTTTTATTGTCTCAGTTAAAATTTATCAGTTGGAGATACAGTTGGATCTTAAATTATAGGCGAACTAACAATAAGACAAACACGTCAAACGTTAAACATGTTGAAAGATATATCTTAGGAGCTCTTAGGCTCAACAATATGAATTCTGAAATCTTGATAACGAGATTTAATGGTATGGTATTAGCCGCGAACCTTGGGCCTACTATACCACGTATAAACAACAAAACGTCTTTAACAACTAAGGTTTCTGTCGACATGCCTTCATATCTCGACATGTCGACATGAAATCTCGTTTGTCGACAAAACTGGGCAAGTAAATTTTATCTAAACCATACATTACAAAAATAATTTGGAAATACTTGCTGCCAAACATGGACAGGGGGAGGGGTCATATATTTTTTGAAAATCACAAAGGGGCATGTATTTTTTTTAAGAAAGAGGGGCATATAGGCAGTTTTCCATTTGCCCCCTCCTGGGTATTAAATAATGAACGGTCCCTAATCAAAGAAATTAAAAACAAATAATTTCTTTGGTCTTAATAGCTATGTATGTCATGTTCTGTGTTCTGTTCGTCAATCTATTGAAATTATGATTTGCCTACAATATTGACCCTCCTTTACATAAAATACAAGGAAATTTATCGTGTTTATAGCCTGTTTACATGCCTACATGGTTTCAGAATTCAAGCTAGTCATATCATATAGTTATTATGACGACCAAGACAAAACGTATCCAAAACTGCCCCTTGATGTTCAATTTATTAAAAATGGCGCAAAAATATTTCACATTTTGTGCGTGCAAAATTATGCAACCCCTCGACATTGATTACTACGCGCGCTTTTATAACAGCGTTCACAACGCAAGCCTACTTGCGTATTTTTGCAGCCACATTATTCTGTAGTATTTTGACCTAGAGTTACTACGCCAAAAGAAAATGAGTTCAATTTTCAAATGGCCATAAAAAATTTTCCCCTAAGGGGATTTTGAATGGGTGAAAGAAGAATTTTTTCTGCTTCTAATGATACCAAAACATTGGACGGGAACATTTTGTCTGGGTCCCAATGCCTCACTACTCGACTAAAGTGGCCATCAGGCTACAGGGACATGAATTTTAATCCATGTTATTTTCCATCATCTACCAAGGGGACCACCCAACTATAATGTTTCAAGCATAGCATAGGACTATGGCCATAGTTTTCAAAACACCACCAAAAGGGTGGAGGGTTCTAAAATATACCATTTTTCCCCTATTTAAGCCCTAATTCAGGATTTATCGTTTTCACACGACGGATTGAAAATGCGCACTTCTTGAAAATTGCTGTTTTTAATACCCTAAAAGGTGCCACATGGGACATGCGTTGCCTAGCAGAAAAAACCTTGACTGTTAATCACCAGAAATTGAGAGTCATGGGTTCGAATCATTGGGCAGGGTGTGTAATGTCCTTTAGCAAAATACATAAATCTGGTCCATGTGTCAAATGGATACCGTACTAGCTTTGTTCAATGCTGGGAAGGTAACAGACTTGTGGGGAGGATGTGTGGCGAACAATACAAATTTTGAAGTGGACATGCAGTTGAAAAAAGTTAGGGGTATTTTAGTGACAGCGATGAGAGACGTGGAAAATGTGGGTCTTTTGATCCATACATGTGCATCGCATCCAGAATTAGACTGCCCCCTGTCAACCTGGGGGATGTTATTGGGTTTAAAATAATAAAATCAAGATTCATTCAATTACGTAAATACAATACAAAGTCATAGATAAATGATGCCTTTTCTGCGAGACATAATGCCCCAAACAAGTGTCATTACACCCAGCCAATTTGACCCATATCAACCGCGTGCCATTGGCAAGATTCACCATGGAATCTTTGAATCTTTCAAGATGACACTGCTCACAACATTTATCTTGATGGTTGTATAATCAACATAGTACATAATGAAACAGTTTTTATGATTTTTATATATTTCCTATTTTATGATTTTTGGTGGAGAGTCGGACACTGAGTATTGGATATGGTAGAATAGGGTTTGAGGTAGAGGGTATGGTCCGGGGGTATGGTATTCATATTCAATTTTATGTTTTCACTGAAGTGCTATACTGTGAATACATTTTCCGTGTTTCTTTTGCATTTTCTCATTACACGTGCCTCTTTGTTGGTTAAGCATGTGCTTGTGTGGAACAAGACGGCTACATACTGATGATTGATACACTATTTAAGATATTTATGCATTTTTTCTATCTAGATTTGTGTTATTGCACTTTACCTAGCTTTGTTGTCACGCCTTTCTTTT
This sequence comes from Ophiothrix spiculata, assembly GCA_000969725.1. NCBI lineage: Eukaryota > Metazoa > Echinodermata > Ophiuroidea > Amphilepidida > Ophiotrichidae > Ophiothrix > Ophiothrix spiculata. The sequence continues at coordinate 39,469 of JXSR01S015256.1, read as the reverse complement.
TCTTCCTCGGGCTTCTTCGTGGGCTACGCACACTTTCCTCCGCTTCTCCATTCTGAAAATTTTAAACAACACATAATTACCTTATAGCAGGTTTCATGTTTTGTGTCTTTGAGGTTATAATGTGTTTGTAACATTGATCAAAAACGTGCTTGATTTTATCAAACAGAAACATGAACAGCTCGATAGTCATGAAGTCATAAATTTATTATTTCCACAATTGCCATTATGCAATAGATACATAGAGAAAATATATATGTTAAACAACATTTTGGATGATGAGGCCTGTGCATTGTATTTCCCTGTAACATGTTACAGACAAATGACAATGCGACGAAAAATCTGACAACACTGCTGTTCAAACAAAAGACAACACAAAAGACTGCCTCAAAATTACTCATATGGCTCATTCTCCGATATGTCCAACTTTGCCGTGGTCTTATCGATACATTAGAGTCACATTGGTAACATGTGTGAAGCTAAAAATTTTAGCATGCCAGAAAAGTAGATAAGGATTAATCCGAAAATGCAAATCGTTACTTTTCCCCCATGTCTCGATGTCGCCAGCCATAATTTTTATGTTTAAAGTGCCCCCTTTCCTAAAATATTCGGGCATATCAAACGCAATGCACGCTATTTAACAGTCTGTAATAGATATTGATAATGACATATAACTAAAAATAGAAAAATAGAATGTGACTTCTTTATGGTACTCACACTGTGTTCTTGATCATTGTCATCACTGACCTCTCCATCCATTATTTGATTAAATAAAGATGCCGCTGTTTCTTGTTGGATGATCTCATCCTGTAAGAAGTTATACACAATGTGTTAGCTATAAGACTTTTAATTTAATTTGCTTCGTCATTAAGTATGCAATATGAAAGTGCAATACCAGATATACAGGGTGCACAGGGACAGCCCCCATTTACCAGAGGGTGGTATTGTCATTGAAAACTGTATATCATGCATACCAAAAAAGGGGGCAGCTACTTATCCTCAATGGAGCCATAAGGCGGATCCCGTTAGATTTGTCTGGACACAAACGAAAATAGTGGCCATGTGACTCAGTGGCGTAGCCAGAGGGGGTCCAGGAGGGGCCAGCACCCCCCCCCCCCCCTGGGAAAAAGTCGGTCGGCACATTACTGTCAGTTGGCAAATTGAGAATGCAGAAAAAAAGGAAAAGGAGGAGAGAGGGAGAAAAAGCATTTTGATATGCATGATATACAGTTTTCTATATATACATTAGAGTCACATTGGTAACATGTGTGAAGCTAAATTAGCATGCCAGGAAAGTAGATAACGATTAATCTGAAAATGCAAATTATTACTTTTCCCCATGTCGCCAGCCATACTTTTTATGTTTAAAGTGCCCCAATTTCTAAAATATTCGGGCATATCAAACGCAATGCACGCTATTTAACAGTCTGTAATAGATATTGATAATGACATATCTAAAAATAGAAAAATAGAATGTGACTTCTTTATGGTACTCACACTGTGTTCTTGATCATTGTCATCACTGACCTCTCCATCCATTATTTGATTAAATACAGATGCCGCTGTTTCTTGTTGGATGATCTCATCCTGTAAGAAGTTATACACAATACGTTAGCTATAAGACTTTTAATTTAATTTGCTTCGTCATTAAGTATGCAATATGAAAGTGCAATACCAGATATACAGGGTGCACAGGGACAGGCCCCATTTACCAGGGGGTGGTATTGTCATTACGACTTATCCCCAATGGAGTCATAAGGCGAATCCCATTAGATTTGTCTGGACACAACCAAAAATAGTAGCCATGTGACTCAGTAACATAGCCAGAGGGGGGTCCAGGGGCCAGCCCCCCCCCCCTCCCCCCTGGGAAAAAGTTGGTCAGAACATTACTGTCAGTTGGCAAATTGAGACTGCAGAAAAAAAGGAAAAGGAGGAGATAGGGAGAAAAAGGCCAAGTGAAGAAAAAGAAGGAAAAAAGGGCAAAGGTAGTGAAAAGAGAAGACAGAAGTGGGAAATGGGGGCTAGTGAGGGTAGTGTCAGTGTTTGCAGCATTTAAGTTAGAAAGAGTAAAGCACATTTGCTTGGACCACTTGGCAAATAAGTTGAAAATGTTGCTGCATGGGCCGAAGCAGGCAGCTCGGACATCATTAATAACTTGGGGGCCCAAATTTGTATGTACTAGCGAAAGAATATATAGTCACTTATATTGTTCACTACAGTAGCCACAAGGAATCATTATGGATACCTTGTGGCTCCTTAATGCCCTTGGGATTGTCTTGGCCCTAAAAAGGCCTTTTATGTCCATTGGGGCCAGCACATGCATAGATGTTCTGGAGTTGTCTAGCTGGGGTTTCTTAATAAGCATTATTATATACTGTATTAATATTTACGTATTGAAACACTATGACATTATTTCAAATAGTTTCAACCATCTAAAGAAAAACCTG
>JXSR01S015256.1:3624-32945 GCA_000969725.1 Ophiothrix spiculata | reverse complement strand
TGTAATATATTTTAAACATAATAAATATATACAATGTAGAGAACGAAAACATTTGAAATGGCTAATGTTTTAAAAATCGGACTAAAAAAAAAGCGAAGCAGAGCAAAGATTTTTACAGGATCAGATAACCAAGAAAACCATTAGACCTATGTCAAATGGATTATTAATATAAAAATGCAAAACCAAGCATGAGGCCTATAAGTTAATAGGCCTATAATATGAGAAACTAAACCCAAACTAAATTACTATAACAGAAACAAAATAAGTTCAGATTAGTGCATTTTTTCAAAAAAAAAAATTTTGTCAAATTATAACCTTCAAACATTTTTAGAAAATGAAAATAATACCGAGCAATTTGATTAAAATTCATAATCACAAAAGATGTTAAAAGTTATAAAACAGGAAATTTGTTTGTTTGTTTGTTTATTATTCGGATATGCCAGATATAAATAGTACAACAAAATTACATAGTATGTATACAAAATAAAGAAAACATGAAATACATTTGAACAAGTAGCATACATTTGAAACAAGAACATGGCCAACTTTCAACACAATGCCATCAATAGACGAACACGAGGACAAAGCTGACAATCCAGGATTACCCATTAAGCCTGGCAATATAAGCAAGCTTATTTCCAATGGGGTCCAAGGGAAGAACAGAAAAAAGATGAATGGAGAAGACAAACAACCGATGTTGGAGGGACAAAATTACATAATGAAATCAGACAACTGATGGAGGGATGTATTTGCAAGATGGCGCTTGACATTTTGCTTAAAACCATATGCATGCTTATTGGGTAATCCCTTGATGTTAGATGGGAGAGCATTCCAATCTAGATGGCATTGTAGTAGAATGTGGTGGAAGCAATTCCTTTTACCCTTGGCACAATAAAACTGTTATTACTTGATCTAGTTCTATGAGAATGTACTGTATGTGCCCTGCTGAAGTTTTGATGAAGGTAAGGTGGACCTTGAAGGTTAAAAATATTGTAAGCATGATTTAGCCTCAGTTGTTTGACTCTGTCATTAAAATTCAGAATGTTCAGCTGGTTAAGTACCTGTCGACCAATATGATCTCTTTGAGAGAGATTTAAGTCAAAACGAGCAACTTTATTTTGAGTAAATTGCAATTTATTTTTGTGCTGCTGAGTTAAGTTAGTGTACCAAGATGTGCAGCAATAATCCATGTGGCATTGAATTAAGGCTGAGCTCATATTTTTGCGCAATTTTTGGTTGAGTATGTGAGCATGTCTGTAAAGAAATTTAAGCCGACTGGAAGATTTTTTAATGACAGAGTTAAACATGGTTTCTCCAGAAAGTGTGTTATCCATCGAGACACCAAGATAAGAAAAACAGAAAAATTCGGAGCTTAGTGCCAAATAAGATACACATAAGATTTTGCACAATGTTCTTATTATTCATGTATGTTCTTTTATTTTAACGCACAGGATAAATGAACACTTTGTATTTTTGGTTTTAGTAAACCTGTTCATTTCTCCTTAATTACTTGCATTTGTCTTGTTTATATTGAAATATCTGTATGTAAAATTGCAAATTGCTTTGTAATTTTTGTGTATAACATTGTTCATTTTTTACATGTTTGTTTTTATTTATTTACACTGTTTTCTTCTACACTGTTTTACGTATGGAGGGATGCTAACTTCTTACATAGGCCTGGTGCAGACTCCACTATTGTAGAAAATATTTTGCTTAGAATATTCTAAGCTGATGACAAAATGACGTAGTTCATCAAATAAAACACATTTTTATTCTAAGCAAAATAGATACGATAGAGGAGTCTGTACCAGGCTTTACTGGCAGCTCGTGTAGTACAAGGGGGTATCAAAAAGTTTTAAAGATCACCCAGAAGGAAAGAAGCTGTGTCAATGAACTTTTGTCAAAATGGTCACTGGTCCTTGTGTACATTATGGTGCAAAAATTACATCTATGGCATTAACAAGTTCTACACAGGTGTCTATATAGATTCCAACAACCTGCCTTTGCTGACCAGATAAATTGTATAGAGAAATCCAAGAATAGTGGCTTGATTAACTTCCCGCATTTGACAGTTTCAGCCAAGCAATTCTATGATGACACGCTCAAAGATTAGAGTTTTGATACCACAGTATAGGTTAAGATCTTCTCTATCCATTGATACCAAAATTACGAGAATCGGTCAATAAATGACATCACAGTGTGGTGATAAAGCATTGGTGACCTGAAAATGTCGATTTCAGCAAAACACAAAGAGGTCTTTTTGGCTAAAAGAGGACCTCTACAAAGTCCGTCTGTGGGCAGTTAGTTTTAAGTGGGCGAAATCTGTTTCTTTGCACAGTGGCTATGTAAAGATGACTTATGGGTTACATAATAAAATTTTGTTCCTGGCTGACGTGTTCCTTCTCGGTGATCTTTAAAACTTTTTGATACCCCCTCGTATATTCCCCCACAATGTATTTTTGTTAATTTGCCAAGAATGTTGTAGTCTAATTGTATCAATGTCAAAGAAATAAAACTGAACTGAAACTGAGCTTATGGCATATAGTCTATCTGTCGTATGTATCTGTCGCATCCATCTATCTACATTGACCAAAAAATGCCTTTTCACAAAATATTTTTGGTGAATTTTATGTAACTCCCACAAAATAATCCGTGGGTATGGGCTATGGGGTGTTCACAATTTTTGGACCAAGGATTGTCTAGGGCTAAAAGATCCCGCAAAAGATGTTATTTTTAAGGGGTGTCACCTTACTCAATATTACTTTTTTGCAAGTTTATTTTGTACCATAACTTTTGAACAAAGCACTTTAAGGTAATAAAAGTATACGTTTCCAGAAAGGAATTTTCAGAAGGAACATGATGGTGATGTTGATTTTTGACCAAAATCACATTTTTTGAGAAAATCACGAAAAACAATTTTTTTCTGCGATTTGGGCTTCCAACCAAGCTAAAAATAACATTTAAAACAAAATTATGGCCTATGAATAGGAATGTTGATTTTAAACACCCACTCGGATGTTGCAGCATTTTTACTTTTTAGGATTTTTGCCTATTTTCTGATTTTCATGCCAAATAAGGTCACAAAATGACCAAAAATGAAAAAAAAAATGAATTTTTGACCATTATCTGATCACCACAGGACTTTTACACACTGAGTGGTGGCTATTCGTAACACAGGATTGGTCCATGCACAACTAAGGGTAAGGGGTTATTGGCGTGACCTTGAATGACCTCAGAGAGCCTTTGGGTGACCTTAAACCGTCTTTCCTATCAATTTGGTGATTTTACCCCATGACCTCAGATGACCTTGACCCAAATCCACTAAGACTCAGTTGTGGCAGCTTTAAAACTTTAATTTGAAAGATTTGACCTCCAATGACCATTGACCTGAACTGACCTTGACTTATGCCAACGGGCTATTCATAGTCCAAGTCTGCTCAAGTGGTATCTAGGGTTCAAGAGTTATTGTGAACTTGAAATGACCTAGGATGACTTTCAAATGACCATATATCATTTTTTAATTTGACATTAAATGACCTTTTGACCTTGACTCACCTTGACCTTGGGACAAGGGCTATTCATGTACTGCGTTTGGTCTAGTAGGGAGTCAAGGGTGTAAGAATTATTACAGTGGCCTTGAAATGACCTTTAATGTCCTTAGGTCAACTTTTTGAACATTTTGAGATTTGACATCAAATGACCTTTTGACCTTGACCGGCCCCACACAAAACTTCTGTGGGTTGGGGATAAGGGTCATATGTGGTGTGAGTTTGGTTGAGATCTACGAATGGGTCTCGGAAGTTATGCGCCTACACTCGTAAACACACAAACACGCTCCACCTCTGGCCTTGACTTATGCCTATCGAACACAAACTCGGTTTTCATTTGACAAAGTTACACCACTCACCAAGTTTGAGGAGTGTCTGAGCTGCCATCTCTGAGAAAATAGATGGACAGATACACAGACAGACATTGGGTATTATTATACAGATTTAATATGTAGGCCTAAAATGTGTGTAAGCACATTGCAAAAGCCGTGCATGCTGTTTTATTCTATTTTATTACATTCAATTACTCAAAACTGACACTTTTGGTTCAATAAAAACAAGAAACGAATATACAAAATAGAGTTCTATACCCGAGGGGCCACTTCCATTGACCAGTGGATATCATGCGCGGCCACAGGGTTTTAAAAAGCACCCTAAACAAGTATTTTCCCTGTTTGAAAAATGCACCCCTTAGCAAGTAATATATGTGTGAAACCAAACCAAGTATTCGGTGCAAAACCTATCCCTTTTATAATTAGCACATAAAAGGGTGAAAGTGTACCCTTAACAAGTATTTGCAATTATAGCTTAATGCCCTAAGTATATTAAAGTGTTAATGTAACAGCAGAAACAACTTTCAAGTGAACCATTGAACCAAGTTTTAATAGGCCCTCATAAGGTAGAAAGCGGACGGCTCTTTTAATGGTGTGTTGCGAACCGGTGATTTTGCATAGAGATTCCACCATGCACCACTCACAAATTGACTCTAAACACGTATGTTTTTGAGTGAAAAGTACACCCTTTTTCAATATTTTTGTGATTTTGATACCCTTTCAACGTTATGTACGTAACGTGCCCAATCTTAAAAAACGCCCATTTTACGTGATTTTGTGTTCGCACATGATATTCACTGGTCAATTGAAGTGGCCCTCGGGGTTCTATATAAATTCAAATTTCAGAATCATAAAAGTTAGTAAGATACAATGTCTTTTAAACATAATGGCCCATACCTTTTACTAATCATACTCGCATCCAAAGAATTCATGAGTGAATTTATTAATATGTAGGACTAAGTGTATACACACAATGAAACACATTTAAAATCATTAAAATTTTACGAATTAAAAGACCCTAGTAAACATTGAGTACAAAAATAGTACAACATTCCTAAGGTGCACATTTGGAACATCATTTAAGTACGGTACAATTTGAGTAAATTTATAATGCACAACTTTGTACTATATTTGTACTAAAACTGTTCTGTGTTCCAAATGTGTATCTCAGGAATGTTGTACTAGAATTGTACTCATTTTTTCCAGGGCATGTTCTATCATAGTAAATACTTTAATAAAGTCACTGGATGCAAATATGATTAGTGAAAGGTATAAATAATGTTTTCGATATTATATCAACAAAGTTGCATCACATACCTTGGTTCCGTTGTAGAGACAGAAACTGAGAAACAGTATAAATGTCCAATAACCAGAGCTTCAAAGTTTACGTGTACACTCTTCGACGTTTTCTGATGATGTGACAGGATCTGTTTCACATGGCACAAGTTCCACATTTCTGGTGATGTGGCAGCTTAGTTCCACATCACTCATCATCATGGCCAAACTTCAACATATTTTTGGAGTGAAAACAAGGGTAACATGGGACTGCACGGCAACTTTAATATGAATGGCACCTGTAAAGTATAATTCAAAATGTGCCATTTATCAATCAGTTTCACATCTTTCATTTTGTCACGCGACTAGCGTGATTTAATTTGGCAATGACAAAATTTGTCAACTAAATTCCAAATATCAGCAATTTAGCTGGAATTTAATTTCACTAATTTTAAACATTTAAGGCATCCTCTCCAAATTGTCCCTTTAAAATGTAGGGTCTCTTAAATCACCACTTAAACTTGTCCTTCTTGAGTAATAAATTTTACATGGTATCCGGGAAGTATTACAGAATTGATTCCAAAAGTTTCAAATAAAAATATTTAGAATTACATTACATTCCTACTGGGTTACATTTAAAGGGCGCTTAATGACAAGTTGGAGGGGCTCCCTTACAATAGTGTTAATGGTGAATCATTTTTTAACAAAGGATTTAATTTGTAGAATTTGCAGACTAGCAAATTAAACCCCGTAAAAAATTATCATTTTGCAGTAATATCATACTAAGTCTCTGCTAAAATTCCTCAGACAAAATCAATAACATGACTAAGAATTGCAGAGGATCAATTGTGTTCGTAAACAAATCGTCTATGCGCTCTGATGTTTTTTCACATGATCCAAAGAATTGTGACAATGAGTTTACATTGTGTGTATAGGAGAAATAAACTTCAATGAGAGATTATCACATGTCATATGTTACCCAATGAGTAGAATTACCCAAGTCTACCCTAATCAACATCTTAAGCTACGAAAATGATGAAAGTGACCATGGAGAAACTTAAAATTTTCATGAAATCCTATGGAGTTTGGATAATTTACAAGTTGTGTAGGGGTGAGTTTACATCACCACTGAAAAGTTCTAGTTATAATTAACTGCAAGCACATAGATCTAACAGCAGAAATGGCTCTGGCTCTGGATTAGATACTTTGCAACACTGCACTGCTGGAGTCAAACACAAAAGTCTTAGTGGATCAACAGCTTAAGATGACTACCTAACCAAAGCAATTAAATTGAATTTTCGTGCTCAACAAAACAAGATGACGCATGTAAAAATCAGTTCAAGTTTAAAGTAACACGAAACATAGACTGTATTTCATCATAATAAATTAAGGAATAACTCCATTTTTTGTCAACATTGAGTTATTTGTACCAATGAGCAGTATTGACCCTCTGATTTCTGGAATGAACCTCTTTTTTCCAAAATATAACCTTTTGTTTTGATAATGGGTTTTTCTGGTATACTTTTCTACCTGAGGTTTGCCATAAAATGACTTCCAAAAGGCATTACTCCACTAAAGTTTACCATTTTAGTTCCAAAAGGGAATAACTCCACCAAAAAATGAATGATAAGACAAATTGCAATTAAACATAATCTAAGATTTTTCAAACAGACTGCCCTTTATAGCGAATTTTAATAAACCTGTCACTTCATTAAAAGCTTTCACCTATTCCATTCATTCTGAGAGGTTGTATACATTATCCAACCAATTCAATAGAAATTTGATTTAACGATACCAGGTATATGGACATAATAAAATAAAATCTGAAAATAAAAAAATAATATATATGAAAAATAAAAGATTATTAGTAAATTATGAAGCAGACATTTGAAACATCTAAGCTTATAACGTTCAAATATACCATTTTGCATCAATGAAAAATCTTATACACGTATACAGACATTTATTTTATCTTCTGTTATTCATGACAATCAAAAATTAATACTGTGACCTAAATGAACCATCAAACAAAGAGGTCGATGTGGTGTTCTCCAAAATGAACTCGAATCAATAGCATGGCATTAAACATTTTGACAATACTTTTCATCAAAACTGATTTGAAAACGTTCCGTATTCTATAGAAATTACATCATTTAATGAGAGTTAGACATTGTACATGTATTATATTGAACAAAATTCAGCATTACATAGCTTTTTTAGTTTTGTTCTGAACACATCACAATGTAATCTTACCATCAGCACTATGTGCTTGGTGTCACAAATAAAAAAATCACACTATAATATATATGTAGTCACTAGCATATGTCTTATTATTTAACCACCTTCAAAATTAATTTAAATGTCAAGTGGGTCTGTAATTAGAAAAAATTGTGTTTTTCTCATGTTTCACTTTTTTGGAATTATTCCCTTTTGGAAACAAACTCTTCTTTTATGATACACCACATATTTCTTGCATTTAACTATACAAATGCAACATCATTTTTTATCCCTAACCCACTACCCCACTTTTCCGTTCAGAAATCTCCTCTGAAATTAACAAGTCAAAAATACCGGTTTCCATATGGGCTCGAACCCGGTACCTCTCGCAGTCCAAACCCATTATCACTATAGTAAGACACCGATCAGGGGCTGCCATGGAAGCGATTACTTGATCATTACTGACTCCAGTCTACGATGTATTCGGACTTAATCTATTTGCCTAACTTTGCAGAATGGGATTTTTTGGTATTTGGTAGGGTTAAGGGTAATCAAGATCATTACCTGACCATTAACATATTAACAGCGCATAACATCTAGTAGTTAATGTTTATGTTAATTTTTTTGTACGCTTACGGTATACATTATAGAAAATGATACAACTGAAAAATTCACCGTGCATTAACATTTTGCACAATGACTCACCATACGATCCTTATCGTACAACTCTCCTTTCCAAAACTCTACTTAAAGACTCTGCCATTTCAAGGTACAATATTATTAACTGTGAAGGATGTCTGGTTTAAGTCTTAAAATAATAGAAAGAAAAACAATTAGAGCATAACATGTGACTTAAGGTGGCTGGGGTGGGGGAAGTGATAATTTTTTGATTGAAACATGGCATGAATTTGCTAATTGAGGGGAGGTATTAATGAGTATATCTCAAACTACAAAAATACATAAAATATCATATTTTATGTATATTAATTAGCTAATTTGGATATTTAATTAGCAAAAATAACAACCATTTTTTCAAAAAAATTAACACTGAAATAAAACATCACAGGCAGATGTTGAATTATCATGTGAGAGCTGTTGAAAATATCTATTCATTTGCATATTTTTTTTAGAACCAGCCTTTAGCAGGGTGTGATATGAATTTTTCTCAATGAGGCATTCGGTAAAATGAGAAGTGAGAGAAAACTATACTACACTTTTATAGGATATTTTAGGATAATGCAAATGAATAGCACTGGCTCTAAAGAAGATCTGGGCCAAATGTCATCTCTGCGCGGGTTTTATTTTTGACTTAATATTTTTAACAAAATTTAAAAACCAAAAAAAAAAAAAAAAAAAGGGGGGGGGGGGGGGGGGGGGGGGGGGGGGGAAGAAAAATGCATTTAGAGAAAAACATCAATTTTTTCAGTAAAACCATAATGAAAATCATGATTTGTCTAAATTAGTCTTAGTAAAGAATATTATCACAATTTGGTATACATGAACAATTTTCTTTCATATATGAGACTAGCTTTGATACTTTTGTATAACGTCTAAAAATCAATGTTGCTTGGTGAAAACAATAAAATAGGCCTATAGGAAAAATTGAATAGATACATTTTAAATGGGAAAGCAATCTACGAGTAAAAATTTTCATAATTAGCAAATATCTGGCAATTCAAAACTTTTGAATGAAGTGTCGGATTTCAGTTTAATTTAAAGCAAAATACTACTCCAAGCCTTCTTTTTATGACATGAAAGAATAAAAATGAACTTTTGCCCACCCAATCCATCACTGCCACCTTAAGCAACTTTGCTTAGTAACTTATCAATCAATGTTCTGGTGTAGGTATCTGGGGAGGGGGCAGTCAAACATGAAATGGATACACGTTTAAGGCTCATGCTCCAACAGGCTGGGGCATTATGTGAGAGCACAGGCTCGAAAAATATGAGGCAAAAAAATAAATGAGATATGACTTTTGGCATTCCGTGAGAGAAAAAATACATAGGCCTATATCACATGGTTGGAGATTTGACCCCGGTTTTACTGCCAGAAGTTTGTAAAAAAAAAATACGGTAGAAAATAAGAATTGAGAATTATTTAATAAGTCATTTCGTCTGTATTTATGATTTTTAAAGTTCTAATCACATATATTATGTTGTTTTTGCAGAAAATTTGAATTTGTGACAAATTTTTAGATACTATAATATACATTAAAAATGCCATTATTAATGTTAAAATGATAGATAATATAGCCAGAACTTCGTAATAAATTGTTTATTCTCTTTTTTCATCATAACTTTGGAGTAATAGCCGCTTAAAAAACATGTCAAAAAACATGTTAAGTGACAAACGAGTATAAAAAATTCACAATTTACAATAAATTACTGGCTTAAGTTAGCCATATCTACTGATAGGAAAGACCTATAGGTTTGATTTAACTATCATTTTATTGGAAATTTAATAAGCTTTAACTTGATACCTAATTTATACTATTTCTTGTACAGGAACATTTAAGAAAAAATAAAAATGTTACCCCTACCCCTTAATTTTACTGATGTGTGTAAAAACTACCAGCCGCCATTAAAACGGGTGGTACACAAAAACTTGAGGAGCTATATACTTGGAAAATTGAATTGTTTCTACCTGAATTGTATCCTTTAGGCTAATGTTTTTAATTTTCTGTTAAAAGGTGTAATTTTTCCGGAGATTTTGTTTTGGCGATTTACGGATCTAAAATTTTGCGTGAAATTTCGCATTTCGAGAGGCCGCGACAAAAATACATACGGCTGTTATTACCAAAATTGTGATTTCAATACTATTCCACCTCAGTCCATCGCTCTACCAGATGAGCTATTAGAGGGTCTGTTTGATAATATATCTTGTAATTACGCAAAAATCCCGATAAGTTGTCCAAATCCCACTTATAGATGGGCATAATCTCGCAGCTCATGGCATAGATTAAAAATCCCAAACCATATGACATACTGAGCATGACATTTAAAAAGAGCAGATACTGTGGATATATAGAATTGAGAAACTGGAGAAAGGATAACCAAAATATCATGGTTAGCACCGGCGTGAGTCGAACACGCAACCTTCTGATCTGGAGTCAGATGCGCTACCATTGCGCCACAGAGCTATACGTAGATATTTCAGTATATATAGAAGAGAATAAGTTTAGAAAATAGGATGGCAAAAACCAGCTATATAAGGATCGGTCAAAGATACGGAAACATTCATGTACATAGATAACAGAAAGTTTCGAGAAGAAAACAGAAGATAGGAACAACACTCCACATCGACCCGAGCGTATTGGGGAGCTGTTTAGGGGGGAATATCACAACTTAAGTGCTGATAGGTCTGCGCCTTCGGTCATTGGCCGCAAATGGTCTAGTTTAAGGCAAAATGGTTCTGACGATTCCCTTGTTACAGCATAATAATAATGGCCAGCGCTTTGTAACCACTGGAAAAGCGCAATATAAGTGCTAGAATTATTATTATTATTGAATAAGGGCAAATACTTTCATCATGTTCAGACAGGATCAGTGACAGTGTGGTACACAAAAACTTTAGGAGCTATATACTTTAAAATATAATTGTTTCTACCTGAAATAGTATCCTTTAGGCTAATGTTTTTTATTTTCTGTTAACATGTGTAATTTTTTTTTGCGATTTACGCATTTCAAATTTTACGTGAAATTTCGCATTTCGAGAGGCTGCGACAAAAATATGTAATGACCGATATTCATGAAAAGTTAATCGATTATGCCCAGGATATACCTCTTTATGAAAATGATATCCAATTTGACTCAAACTACTTTATATTTCAGAAAATTAGGTTTTTTGGCAAAGCAACATGTACAGACACTCAATTTTTGAGCAACATTGAGACGAAAACGCTACCTCGAGTATTGCGCAATCAGGGCACTATCTAGATTTAAAGTGTTGACCAATCTGATGCTGGATTTACAAGAAAAAAAGACAATTCAACCTAAAAATACGTAGAATTAGTGTGGAAAGGAAGTTGAGTGCACTCAAAAGTATTTACAGGTTATGGTGTGCATGTAGCATTTGGATTTTCTAACTTATATACAATTTTGGTAAGAACCGCCCTATAGTAGCCAATGTAGTGATTTTTGAAATCCATAGTTTTGTTTTTTGAGTTCATATTTGAATTCTACACAAAATTTCAGCCTAAACAGGTGTCATTCTTTATCTGAAGCATTTTTATTTTTGCCCACTTTAGGCATTCATATCAGGGTCAGATCTGAAACCTTGTCATATGAGATAGAGATGGTCAACACGCCAACGGTAAAAATTGAATTACCGAGGGTAATTTTAATTGGCAAAACAAATGTGAAACACCTTTATTTTTTCTTGATATGTTTTGTAGAACCAGTGTTCTACCTCCACATAAAAAACAAAAACAAAATCAAATATTCCGGATATTTTGGGGTCAAAAACAGCAAAAGTTTCATTTGACACTTATTGGTGGTTGATGGTGACACACGGCTAAACAGAAATATTCAACCCCTTGTGACAAATAATACATTAAAATAAAGATAATTACACTCTGAACACGGTTCTGAAAGAAAAATTGAAAAAAATAAAATAGTTTTTTGAAATAGGGTAATTTTTTTTATTTTTTTTTTGTCTTGAAAAAAACTAAGTCCATAAATATGTAATATGCGCATGAAAATGCTGCAGGGACCATTCCATTTGTACAATAGGAATTAAAAATATACCCATGTTCATCATGGTAAACTTAAAGTAAATGCATTTTACAAATATAATAAATACTACGCATATTACTTTGTTTATAGTTCACGCTTTATTAATAAATCAATTCAATTATCGTCTGAGCCTATTGGTAATCCTTTTTATGATACAAACACAAATCAAAACCCACCATTCAGTCCGATTACCCCCATCAGTCTCTATCATGTGTACGAAAAATGTTTGGTATCTTCCTAACTTTAACGTTGGTGTCAGGCGGATAAAAATAAAAGTTACCTGCCCGACTGGCATGTAAATTTTGCAGAGTCTGTATATACCATCTTTAAATGAATTTCTTGTGGGGCAGAAATTTCTTTCTGATGAAAAACAAAATACCCATGATCAGGCCTGAGTACTCCTAATCTGCTTTTATTCTCTACCGCGTTTGCCACTCAGCAGGTATGCGAAAAGAGCATATTTTTTCAAATGAACACAAAAAATCATGGCTTAGCAACATCAGTGCACCAGCTAATTTATGTTCTCATAGCAATTGAGTGTTCACATTTCCCAACATGAACTTTGTTTATAAAAATAGGCATCAAAATATATAAATCCCATAATTATATTGTACGCATTGCAATTTGCACAAAGCAAGTTGAAAATGGAATATCATTATATGCCTTATTACATGAAGATTGCACACATGTAATACCATGCACCTCTCACACAAACAATTTGACATCTCAAACGTCAAAATCGGACAAAGTTGAACATTTGACTTTTCTTTTGACATTTGACCCCCCCCCCCCCCCCCAGGAAGGGTCGGGCGATGGGGTCACCACGATTAATCTGAAAATGCAAAATCGTTACTTTTCACCATATCGCCAGCCATACTTTTCATGTTTTATATCCCCCCCCCGTTCCTAAAATATTCGGGCATGTCAAACGAAATGCAAGCTATTTAACAACCCGTAATAGGTATTGAAAATGACATACAAAGTTTAATTATATCAAGTATTTGATATGGCATAAGAGCTTTTTAAAGCATGTCGCCAATATTGCAAACAGATACTAAGCAGATTCTAAAATCGATAACAAAGTGTGAAAATGAATTTGTTGATGGATGATTCTACATTAGGTTTATCAAGTAAACTTAAGTTTTGAATAACATATATGTCAGGCCTTCTCAAATAGCAGCCCGCGGGCCAAATCCGGCCCCCGAACTACTTTTATTTGACTCTTCAATCGCCTCTAGAATTCAAAAGTATAAAGGAAAAGCATTGAAAAAGGTCTTAATTTGGCCCTCCAAGATGTATTTTGGAACTGCCGTTTGTCCTCAATGGCCCGCCAAGAAATTTAATTGAGAACCCCTGATATATGTTATATAGAATTATATATTTACAGTAATGATTTACAAGGATATTTATATCAAAAAAAAACCTATGTGACTGTCACGTCGCGACAGATACGAAACGCACATTTTACTGCCTTCTCACAAAACTTTCTTACAAAATACTACACCACGGTGTATTATGTGTAAAGCTTCTAATTTAGTGTAAAGATCATTTGTAAGAAAACTAATTTTCTAAATAATGAATATTAAAAAAAAAGATTCCAATAGATACGAAACGACAGATACAAAATTTAGGCATAGGGAATACAATGGTTAAAAAATCAAGTATTTTTAAAACATCTCACGTGCACTTTTTCTTCTTCAGAAACCATAAGAGTTTATGATTTTGTATGTTTTTCATGAGTTATTAGTAGTCGAAATTTCAACAATTTCTCTAACCAAAGTTGCACAGTTTATCGGAGAATGAGCCATAAAGAGATTGACTCACCAAGAATTTGAAAGCACATTTGAGTGTGATAGCCAAGGTGTGTTTCTTCCTTCTGGTAAAAAACGTCTACCGCCATCACTGGAATGCTCTTCAACTTGTGTTTTGAGGCCAAAAGTTTTTGAGAAATCTGAGGTGGAGAAATCCCTGGAAAAGAAACAAATTACAGAAGAGCTTAGTGGCTACACTCAAGTACATTTGCCTACAGTGATAGGTGTTTTACATGACTGTGTAGTCAAGCACACAAATACATTTTCACAATGCAAAAGTAGACTTCTCTTGCCATCCAGCCTGTTCAACAAATGGGGTCTGACAACCAGTGTTCAGTTGAAATGCAAAAACTGTACCTTTGTTTCTAAAAACACAAGCTTTATCGCGAAGTGGCCAGCTCGGGTCCAGGTCGAGCCAAACCGGGCCCTTGCATTGGGAATGTTGTCCACCAATGTTGGCATGTCAGGGTCTCAACGCCTGTTTTCAGCCATGGGCTGTTCTGTGCCATCAATTTTTGAGTATGCAGCAACAGATAAAGATAAAGTTGGAGATAAATATGTCAACTGATTGATTCTGACAAGGCCAGTCAAATAGTGAAAGTCAAAGAAACCCTTGAACATGCTGGCTATCCACGTTAAACCCCTATCCCAGTAGAATGTGATCGCCAGTATAACAACAGCCTCGGAAGTGGTAGGCGACATACGCCACAAGCGCCAGCCACATAGTTGCGCGATGTACTTGTCGAAAACTTGACTCTAGAAAAAAAAAAGGTAATCACTTACAACCAAGAAAACAAGCTGTGTAAGGTATGTAAGCTCGCAAGAGCCAAAGGTCAAGTATGGTGTCCTGGGCATGATGGTTGTACGGCTACAATCTCTGAAAGTCTGAAACTTGGGGGATGTAATTACTAGCCAGGGCACTGATGAGAAGTGATGATCCCCTGACAATAAGTATGGTTGTTACCGACGCCAATAGTCAAATGGCGGATGGTCTCAGCACTGAAATGGAGAAAGCAACAAGTGTGAAATCAGAACACTTTTAGATACTATACATTTAAATAGATCCATTGCACGTGCCATCAGTAACTATGCTATCAAA
The DNA here is from genome assembly GCA_000969725.1 of Ophiothrix spiculata. NCBI lineage: Eukaryota > Metazoa > Echinodermata > Ophiuroidea > Amphilepidida > Ophiotrichidae > Ophiothrix > Ophiothrix spiculata. The sequence goes on along the minus strand of JXSR01S015256.1, from coordinate 17,929 downwards.
ATCAATGAAGCAGGTAAAAATTGCAACTACGCGCAGCGTTAGCGGGTAAAGCACAGATTGGTAGATAGCATAGCATGGTTGTGAAGAAATCTGCAGTCGCATTGCTTCTTTGCTATGAGTGCATCCATGTTTTGTGTGCAAAGGACTCATTTGTTCGTAACGGAGAACACGTTAACAACAGATATTTGCCCAAATATACACAAGGAACTTTACGCTTCACAGAGGCAGACACAGAGATACTCAGCAAAATATTGTACAAGCGAATGGGGAAATCTGCAAAAGACCCAATATGGACTGACCACTCAGAAGGCAGAAGCCATAAATCATGCCTTCGCTCCAACCCACCCCAAGCACTCGATAACATGTTATCGCAACAGTGCAAATCGCAATAATTCTGCAATACACATGATCAATAACCCAATTGGCGACTCAATTTGATGAAGGCACGAGCTTGTGGAGTACCCGTAGGGCCAAATTCTTCATGTCTACGAATTTTACACAGTCTGAAAACAAGGCAGTTATTTTTATCTTAACTTATCCAAAGGCGCTACCACCTTTATGACATGAAGAAGAACACAAATCTGTATGTTAAAGACCAGTTACTTCAGGCATAATATGTAATAATATTGGACCCATGATAGTGTCTTGAGGTAACCACTAAGTTATTCCTATTAGACTCATACCCAAGGTAGAATTTCACCACTGTGTTTACTCAACTTTTGACATGTTTAAAAAGTGCACCGTGATCGACCACTTTATTACGCTACAATGTTTTCCTTAGGCTTGGCGTCTAAAGACATTTCCTCACCCGAGTAACATTCGCTCGCCTTACCAAAAGACTTCGCTCCAACTCGAAGCGACATTTGGTTAACAAATTTCATAATATTCACTACATTTCAGATGGAATTGGAGTGAAGTTCGCTCTGATATTATTGTGTTTGTTTATTCAATAATCATACCACTACCAAATTCATGAGTGACAACCGCTTTCATCGATTGAAATGATGTTCGCTCAATGAGAGCGACATTCGCTCTCCGTTTTAGTGAATAAGTAAGAGCGAATATCAAGAGCAATGTCACTCAGCCGAGCGAATGACTTTGGACACCAAGCCAAAATAGTTTGCAAAGTTGCATCTAAACACTAGTACAAGTGAACTTTGTCCTTTGGGTATGAGGCTAATGAAGTGCAGTTAATAAAACCTACCTCATTCTTCAAGAAAGATGTACTTCTATAAAATTTCACCATCACCTGCCGTGTGCCCATTACATTTTCCTGCAGACCGCAACATTTCTATATCCACATTCACATCGTGTGATTCATGCGAAAGATGGCATGGATTTACACACTCGCTATGGCGACAGCAATGTGAGATGACATTTGGAAGGTCCATAGTATTGTAAAGTGCCATATAAGAAGCTCTGTGAGCTGTACTTTTCTTCTCTCTTTACCGATTCGTAACTAAACAACTCCGTAGTTTGAGTCCTTCTTCATCTGTCCATTCCAAAGCCAACAGCCAAGACCATTTGCTTTGAGATGTTTATGTTTATTTATGACGTCTGTCAAGAAAGAAAAAGAAGAAGAGAACCAGAGAAAAAAATAAATGGTTTCGGATCAAAAAAAAATAAATCATGAGCCTGCCCAGGGCAATGCCATTCAGATTTCAAATGGCACTTTAAAGCTACATTTGGTACTCCAAATTTCACATGAACATTTTGGGCTAAAATTCACCAAAATCCATCAAAACACAATCAGGCCTTTCCAGTGTGCCTAGCTACATCATTTAACAGTGTGACAGAGTTAGGCTTACAACTTTTAAATTTCACACATTTTGCAAATTTACACGGTTGACGATAGCCCGATTTCACAGTAGACTGGAAATGCAGTCAAAAATTTTATAAAATAAATCAAAACAAACATACCTGTCCTTACCATAATTCGAAACAGCCCGGTACATGTAAATGAGCATGGGGTGAAACAGGGCAAAATGACTCAAAATTTACTTAAGGTTGCACAGCACTAACTGGTATACCTATTGTTTTACATTTATTGCATGCGGCTTGTTAACCCAAAAATGTAACAATTATGGTGTGATAATGCAATCAAACCAAATGTTGATTTTGTGAAAAACAATGAGATTATCATTTCCTATCATTTGACAAGCATTTCAGGGATTTTTAGGTGATTATATGCACCAGCAGCAGCTGATTACTATTTAGCTTTATTACTTCTATCTGTCTGTTCACCGAAGTGAACTCCATGACAACCGGAAGTCGAATGACGGCTTTCGAAATTTCGTCAAACTACATTGTTGGAAGGGTGCCATTGCCACCGTTACAATAGATAATCATAGATAGTATCTGCTCAGCAAATTTGAATAGTTTGGTTGTGGCGCCAATTTAAGTGAAACACAGAACTACGCAATTTGTGCCATAGATTTGTGTACATGTGTGGGTCAACTAACTTTTGTCCCCTGTGTTTTCAATGGACGAGTTTTCAAAAGTAATAAAATGGTAGCACAAGCAAACAAAACAGAGCAACATGCTGAAACTTCTATAACACAATAAGGGAATGTTTATCTTCAATTCTACCTTTACCTTTTTACAGCATAATTTGGGTATTGTTGTCCAGTTCCTGTACTGGCGCATTTTGCTCTGACGATCAACGGAACGCAGTGGATAAGTTGTTGGAGTCGCAAGGATTTATAATTATTAATGAGGTATTCGGCGCTTGACTAAACATAATTAATGTGATTTTTCGAAAAAATGTTAGTCAAAAGCTTGAACTGTTTTTCGGTGCTCTCTTATCTCAGACATTAAACAGAGATAATTGGCGATCAAGTATTAATGCCTGAGGCTGCACCTTGGACTGAGATCACATAGGTCTTTTTCATGTCTGGTAAAATTAAGTTGAAACAAATGACAAATGTTGATATCCATTGCGCCCAATAGACACACGCAATTGACCTGCGTGTGACATTTTCGAAGATGGAGTCCAAAGAAAATTCACATTTTGGGCAACATTGGCAGGTAAAAACCGGGGCGGTTTAAACCGCCTGGTAAAAACCGGTTTAAACCTGGTTCAAACCAGGAGGTTTTTGCCACCCTTTTTGGCAAAAACTGGAACATACAACACCATCAACATTTTTCATACTAGACACTTGGACGTTTGCGTAACATTTGTTAAGGTTCCAAATAAAAACTTTAAACCTACAAAATAAATGAAATATGTATGTGCACAAGTACAGAGCATTTATGGTTATTCTGTTGGATTTCTAGTTATGTATAAATGTATTGTGCGTAAATGTGTCTTTCAACTTAACTGTAAGAAAATATCCATAACTCAGAGCAGAAACATTAAATATTTTGGAACTATTGGTTCTCTCCATAGATTTCGCACAGTAAGTTTCATTCCAGTAACAGCGAACGAGTACGCCAAAGTCAGCATTTGCATTCGTCAAAACTCCCTAAATGGCAATAAGTAAAATTCAGAGATGCAGGTTTCAAAATTTTTTGTGATTCAGATAACTTGCAAAACCATGGACTGTCAATGTAAAATATGGCATAAAACATAAACTCTAGAGGTAAATTTTACTTTTTTAAAAATAAAAACCATGTTGATGGGTGTAGTTAATAAATCTTTATTCTGGATAAAACTCTATAGGGTCTATACATGTTTTCCAAAGAGGTCCAGAATATAATTTGTATTCATAATGTACTTACAAAAAATTATACAAGGACAATCAATTATTGTAATTTAAACTTATAAAATTAAACCTGATTTGAGTTTCTAAATTAAAAATTCATTCAAACTCATGTTCAAAAATTTTGTACGGATAATAGGAAGATTATTCATAGATACTGAAAAGTTCTTTTGCCAGCAGTGTCATACCACGACTCCATGAGGGTACAATAAAAAATTGCATATCGCCAGTCCATATGATGCTTGTTTGATGCTAATTTGTCCTATGTGTTATATTTGATTGGAACTGTTTCTAATATTAAAATCTCATACTAGTACCACGCACTTTGAATGTGATGCTGAGGTATAATTAAATGCAGCTCAGTAAGTTACATTATTTTATCTTTTGGGTTTATTCTGAATGTTTGTTAATTATAAATGCTGTTTGTTTGAAAACATTTATACATGGATGGAGATGATATACTGAATTAATATTATTTCTGAGGTCAATACTGCAGCGTTCGAATTAAGGAAAAAACATGGTTGTCCGACGGACAACCAGGTTGTAATTTTTGGTTGTCCGACAGAAATTTGGACAACCACAGCATTAATTTAGGTTGTCCGGCGCTAGATTTGGTTGTCCTGGGCAACCGGACAACCAGAATTTCGAACGTTGTATATGAACATGTGAAAATTGGATTTGAATAATGGTTAATGAAACTTTGCTAGTTTTTGCCGGTTAAAACCAGTATTTGCCAGTTTTAACCAGGTTTTAACCGTTTCCGGCAAAAACTAGTTTTACACTACATTGGCCTGGGAGAATCGAGGTGAACATTTGGCAAGATTTTCTAATTTCAAAGTCACGATTTCAAGAAATTGGAAAGAGGACAAATTAACTATTGTTTCAAATAATTCTCGGACACGAAAATTTTGAGCCTTGCGTAACACAATTGCGTGTGCATTTTACGCGAGTACCCAACGCTTTTCAGGCATGCGCGATGTCGCGGCACTGTGGATTACTGATTGGAAACTGTGTTGCGTACTTCCCGGTGTCCCGTTCTTGTCACAAAATGTGGATACGCTGTGGCTGCGTTCAGAAATCATACTCATGTCCGAAATTTATTATTGAAACAATAATAGACCTACTATTATGCCGATAATGATTATATGTTTTACCGAAATACTAAACTCCATTGAACAACATTTGGTTAATTTTGCCAATTTTTTGAAGTCTCATTTTGAACAGTTTGAAATTCAATTTTGGAATTGGATTTTCCATAGCTCAATAGGAAGCAAATTAATCATGAAATCTCGTTCCTGTGTTCAGTTGCACTCTCCGAGTTTAATATTCTAAATCTAGGAATGCACAATTCATTAAATTGGTTGTAATAACTCAACAAGGTTAGCAACGTGGGGATATTTGGTATTGTTGTAAAGAGGACTTTTGGAGCATTAATCTAGCAAAACAGTACTCCAAATCATTCAACCGTTTCCAATACCAGGGGGCGCAAATCTCGGTTTCCTTTTTTAAGGGACATACGTACTGTATAGGTGTTGCGGACATGACATTAGGGCTGTTGTGGACGTGACATATCGTAAAACAAGGAATCAGGTTTGCATAACATTGATTCTTTAGCTGTGTTTGCTTATTTTTTGCACTGAATAAGTGACTTGTAAATTTTGGAGTGTAGATAGTGTAATATTAAGAATTTTTATGTCAAACATTGTCCTGTACCTACAATTTTCTACTGGAGTGACATCTGACCTCATGAATGACCAAAGTATGTCATCAAAATCCTTAGACAATAATTTAAATTTGTATAAATTAGGTTTTGATAACTGGAGGCTTTGAATAAAAGAGAAATCACCCAGATATTTTCATCAATCTACATATTTAGTGTCATAAATGATGTGTTGCGGACGTGACACATCATTGGTAAGGGCATTTTGAAGGTGTAAAGCCAGGTACAATGGAGGGATGTACTTTATTTCTATGCTTTCTCCTTACTGACATCCAAGTACTTAAAGGCAATACTATAAGGTGTTAAAAATGAAGCGCCCCCTGTCACCCATGACTTTTGATTTTTTGGGCTTCTTGGTTTGTTTTTGGTAGATCATATGAATACCCTCCAAACGATTTGGCTCAAAGATGCTTGCTTTTTCTGTTATGCCCATTTTGTTGAATTAAATTCTGGATCCCGAATTTAATTCCACATGTATTAGTATAGGAAAGTATGCATGTGCTATTTATCCATTTTTTGATGCCAAAACAATTTTTTCACAAAATACACATGAAAACACTTTTAGATGTACATGTAGTCACATTCCACCATTTTATGCTGGTTTAAGTTTTACTATAAACCATTTTTGATCGAAATCTCACAGTATTGCTTTAATGTGACTCTAGTTGGTCAAGTTTTTGGACCAAGATAAAAAAACGAACCATGCACATGGTGTCACATCCTCAACAATATTTTCTGATGTATGATATTCACAAAGTTTTTAAAAATTCCACAAATTTGTATCATCTCCTATTTATTTTACCTAATAACTATGTGTATAGTTCACCACATTGAATGGCAGTGCCATCTTCAGTAAATAATTCAGAGATGTCACGTCCGCAACATTAAAGTGTCATGTCCGCAACAACGTTTATTCATAGACACTGAAAATACTTTAATCTTTTGAAAAAAACAGTTTAATACCAAACTTTGGTGGGTTGTTTTTAATGATCTGTTTTTGCTGCATATATTCAGAGACTTTGCTTTATGAAATTTTAGGTCATTTTTTTTTATTTTTTGTGGCGTCACGTCCGCAACACCTTTATTTTGAAAATTTAAAGGTGAAGAAAGTCATGATGCTCTCATGTCATTTGAATATAATAACTACACTGTCAATGACACATCAATATAAATTAATTAGATCAAGTTTCTTGTATTTATGGTAAAATGGCAGCATCCCAAAGTCTCTGAATGTCACGTCCACAACAATGGAATCGCCCATCCAGAAGTTGGGTAATAAATTTCATCTTTGGATTTAAATTAGTTTTGTAATGATTCTACACTATAAAGATGTTGTCTGTGTTGAGAGAAATTTATTTGGGTTTTTAATTTCTGAATTATTTCATGTCAAAACTTAGAAAGCTTAAACGGCAATACAAATCCACATATTTCTTGTAACTCTGGACACTTGGTCCTGAGTTACAATTATTGGAACTAATCCTGCAACATCTGGGTGACACTACTCATTTGATCATAATTATTCAAAACAACGCGAGCAGTACGACGTTGCACACGTTCAAGCTTTGTTATGAGGTCAATCCGTAATGGCTGCCGTGGTTGTCTACACAATGTGGACAAAACAATTTTATTTGACCATAAAATACTAGGAGGAGAAAAACATTCCTTGACAAGAATGAAGTACTCAATAGACCTACTAGTATGTCTATAAAATGATTATATTTTATAGGCATATGGAGCTCCATTGAACAATGGTTAATTTTGCCAATTTTTTAAAGTCTCATTTTGAACAACTTGCATCATGAAAAATGTGGGAAATGTGCTCTTGCATACCTTAGTGAGTTGCTTAAACCATAGGCCATGGTAGTCAAGGAGTTTACCAAACATACACTTGTGAAAATTCATAATCACTTTTATGTAAACAAACACCTTAAAAAATAAAAATGCAAGATCAAAGTACACATTTTGAATTTTTTCAATCAACAAACACATGACTAGATACTCATTAATATTGTCAACATGAGTGATCAAACAAAAAAAGGATGGCAAATAGCAAAAACGTCGGTTTACATGCATTGTATAGGAGGAAATGTCAAACCGTAATGGCTGCCGTGGTCGTCTTGTACTCAATCATCTAAATAATCCATACTTTAAAAAAGATCAAACAAAAACAGCTAAAAACCGCCAAAAATCACTATCTGCAAAAGCAGTAAGAATCGTATTTTACAACGTGGTAAACAAAAAACTATTTCCACAGTATAGCCCCGGGGGGCCACTCGGATTCAAACCTGTAATCATCCGCGTGAATGAAAACACGGATTTAGGGTAATTTTTGCAAGCAAAACAAGGATCCGCGCGGATCCCTGTTTAGGGTATCAAAACAGACCTTTTTTGGACTTTTAGGGTGCTTATATCCATTGCAATCCTCTCTTTGTGTATACAAAAGCGATGCCACTTTTAGAAATTCCAAATTCTATAAATTCCTTTGAGAATCATTCCTCCAATTTCATAATACGTCCTTGCTAAGGGTATATTTTTACGTCAACGTCCTTGCTTAGAGGGGGCTTAGGGTATATTTTTACATCTAAAATCCGTGTTTAGGGTATATTTTGACAGCCTCAGTAATCCTAGCTTAGGGTGGTTTTGAAAAGTCAATTCACACGCATGGTTACATCATGCACATATAAGTGCCCCCCCCCCCCCCCGGGAGTATAGCGCAGACTGGTATTTAGTCAGTGTTGTAAACACGACAAATCGAATGGTAACTTTGGCTGTCAATTATGGTTGATATCCATGACATTTTACCTGAATTGTTGAAAAATTTCTTTCTTGGTGACTTCCTGCACAATATCAATTGCTTAATTTGTGAGTTAGTTCTCTCTATAGTATTTTTTATCAATATTTGACAGCCAGAAAGTCAGCAAGCGCATGTCAGGCTCCGACGCGTCGCCGATAAGAAATTTAAGGGCGCATCTCACTGAACATGTTGAATAGCAATTCGGTACGCAACACATTAAAATTTAAATGGCAAGAACAGCAAGATGCTCTTGACGGGCTATGTTCCGAATGGGAAATGATATTTTGTTCCCGTAGGCCTACAACTTCCGACTTTTCATTTCATATTTCACAGAATCGGAAAAATACCGTAATTTTCAATTTCGCGGACATTTAAGCTAAAAAACACTCTTAATTTTTAAATTTCGCGGACAAAATGGTCATTCCCTCAAAAAGACTCATTTTTTCCACGATTTTGGTAACGATCATGCGGTCACTATGGCAGGTTGAGTAGGCCACCAAATATTGAAGACTTATAAAAAGAACTATGTACACACCAATCCAGAAAAACCTCTTTGACTTCTAATATTCTATCATACCTTTACTACTTTATGTCGTTACTTATTCCATTGAGAATGGTAAAATCTGCAGTAAAATATCATAGGCCCTATCGTTGTGATAAAGATCCTTATGTCAAATCTCTATGAATATTTAAGATATACGTCATTACAGAGAACTTAAAAATGGTATCAAAAACACAAGTATTAAAAACACACTTATTAGAGGGTATCAAAAACACACTCGACTCAAAATCGTTATAAAAACACACTTTGCGTTATTTAAACACACTGAGACGCTCCGAATCGTATTAAAGAGCATCCAGCTCAGGGCATTTCAGAGGTAGTACCACTGCAGAGCGATGCAAGGAGTGGAAAGATTCTGTTCTCTTCTAGGATCACCACCAATGGCTATATAGTAACCCTGATGAAGAAATTGAACCCCTTTTCAACCGTCCTCTGCCAATTGCAACTGGTGCTTTCACCGTTGCGGAATTGCAAGAGGTTCTTGAAAAATTTATGAGAAATGGGAAGGCTGCCGGCTTATGGAATACCTGCTGAGGTATGGACGACAGGAAGGTTTAACAGTATCCTCCTTGATATTTGCAATGGAACACTACTAAGGGGAGAAAAACCACAATCCCAAAGAAAGGAGACTTAAGCAAGGCTACCAATTATAGAGTTATAAGTCTGACTTTCATAGCTGCAAAGACATTTAACCACCTGTTGTTGAATCGCATTCATCCCCATGTCGAACCACTACTTTGACCAAAATGTCGAACCACTACTTCGACCAAACAACAATGGGTTCCGAGGAGCAAACAACAACATCACACATCTTGGCTCTCATAAAGCTAACAGAAGGGATTAAGAATAAAACTTTTGAGTGTATCATGACCTTTATTGACTTCAAGAAGGCATTCGCCTCAGTTCACAGAGGGAAAATGCTGAAAATATTGCATGCTTATGGAATACCTACGACCATTAATATTGTGGAAGCCATAAGCATAATGTATAACAACACCCAGGCAGTAAATTCTATCCCCAGATGGAGAGACTGACCCCTTTGAGATTCAGGCAGGAGTTCTTCAGGGTGATACCTTGGCACCCTATCTCTTCATAATTGTCCTTGTCCTTGACTATGTGATGAGACTGGCCCTGGGTGAGGACAGAGACCATCTTGGCTTCACTGTAATACTAAGAAGAAGCAGACGACAGCCAGCTTATGTCATAACAGACCTAGATTTTGCTGATGATATATAGCTCCTCTGTCTGACACATCATAACAAGCTCAGAATCTTCTAACCCGAGTTGAGGATGCTGCTGCCTCAGTTGGACTCCCAATGAATGCCAGTAAGACAAAATTTATGGGTTACAATATGCCTGATGACATCATCCTGTCCACCGTGGACGGTTGCCACCTGGAGCTAGTCGATGACTTCCAATACCAATTGGCTCGTGGGTGGATGAGTCTGAGAAGAATTTCCAGATCTGAACAGCACTTTTCTGGAAAGCTTGCAACAAAATGTCAACTGTGTGGAGATCAAATCTCCCTGTTCCATTAAAGATCAGTTTCTTCTGTGCTGCAGTAGAAAGCATCATACTTTATGGTGTGGAAGGATGGACAATCAAGGCTCAAGGCTAGAGTTGATTACCGACCTGTATGGCCTTTAACCGTCTCCCTTGCTGGTTGAAGCACCTTCTTTCATACTTTGCAAATCTGTAACGTCACAACATTCCTCACAAGACTCTATTAAACTTCATCACTTTGTCGTCATTAGCCTCGTAATTCATTGTCAATTAATTAAGCGTCAATGATATGTAGTTCCTTTCAACACTTTTTGTTTAATCCTAAACCAGGCCTTCTCAAATAGCGGCCCGCAAACTACTTTTATTTGGCCCTTCAAAGTTCAATCGATCTAGAATACAAAAGTATATAGGAAAAGCATTGAAAAGGGTCTTAATTTGGCCCTCCAAGATGTATTTTGAACAGGCGTTTGTCCTAGATGGCCCGCCAACAAATTTAATTGAGAGCCCCTGTCCTAAACCATTATAGGGATTATCCTTGTGCATAAGGAAACAAAAAGATACATGTTGACAAAATCAACGATATCTCTGGTTTGCGTCAATGGATTTTCTTGAAATTCTCCACAATAATGGGCAAAGGCATGTACTTTATAGTAATTTATAAAGTTTTGAGAGACTTTTCTGAAGAATCTCCGTGAAAATGGTGAAAATTCCCATGCACAATATTTATTGGGACACCCTGTACACTGTAGGCCTATATACCTGGGGTCGGTTTCACCAGACGTTAAAATGCATCGTTAACCCATCGTAAGACCAAATGCTACTATTACCACCTATTGACCGCACGCAACATTAACGAAGGGTTTGATTTTTCTAATGCATAATTCATATAATTTACATTGCGGTGAACACTTACGAATGGTTTTCACGTCTTTGTGAAGTCTAGTTGTAGTTAAGAGCTGAACCCTTCTTCAACGATGCATCGTAATGTTAGTGAAATCGACCCCTGGTGAGTCTGGCAGGGTTGGAGTCTGTTGAATCTAAGTTGTGCAAGATTGCACTGAACTCGTGGCTGATATACTATGAGGCACTGACGCTGAGCAAATTCGGCAACCGTGCAACACGCATATTTCAATTGAGCTAGCGTTCTGGATTTTATAAAGCACTGAACGGCTACCGTAGTTAAAATAAATCCTCCGAAATAGACTTGATGATTTCTTTTAGTGAAACGATACAAAATTATAATCTGAAATGCTCATCTATTTCCAATGAAGATGGAATCTGGATGAAGTTTTTTACCTCTACACACACATACAAGGGGGAAACAAACGTAGATATGTGGTGCCTGATTAAATAAAGCTCTATAGATATGAAAAAGATTTGCTACAGCGGAATGCGTCAAAACCAAGATAAACAAAATACGTCATTCCAGAAGTCACATGTAATTGCTCTACGGAATCTCCTAATGCTCCCAATTGACAAACAAGATAAATCCTTGTAGTGAGTCGATCGGGTTTCACAATGAAGTGCAAGAACTAGAGCACATTTTCCAAAATTTTCATGATGCTAGTTGTTCAAAATGAAACTTCAAAAAAATTTGAAAAATGACTTATGTTGAGTTAATGGGGTCGGACAATGGCGCCCATAAGTCGGCCCATATTAGGCTCGGGAAAGTCGATTATGAGTTTATCGTTACTTATTTTCTCGGTTGATGAGGTGACTTTTTCATTTTTCATTATTTCATCAGATTTCATTATTGATCTAAAATGTGTGTTGATTGAAAGTCTGATACATATTGTAAATGAAATTAGTTTGATAAACAACAAATTAAATAACGTAGGCAATTGGTTCAAAGCCAATAAATTATCAGCTAACGCAGGAAAAAACAAATTATGTGATTTTGGGCACCCCACACATGAAAAAAACTGAATCGTGTGCTAATCTGAAAATAGTGCTGAATGAGACCACCCTTGAAAGAGTAAGCTACATTGTATACCCAATTTTTAGGTGAACTGATTGATGAGTGTCTCACATGGAAAAAAACACATAGAATGTGTATCAAAAACAATTTCAAGGAACATTGGCATCATCAGCCAATTGAAATATTCATTACCTTCCAGAATACTTCGAACATTATACTGTACTCTTGTGTTGCCATAGCTCTATGGAATTCTTATTTGGGGAAGTGCTCATAAAACTTATCTTGACAAACTCATAAAGCTGCAAAAATGGGCCATAAGAACAATTTCAAATAGACATTATTGAGTGCATACGCCAACATTGTTTCACAATTATGACCTATAATTGTTAATGACATCTACAAAGTGGAACTAGGGGTATTCATGTTTAGATTTTCCATTAACAAATTACCAACTTCCTTTAAAGACTTTTTTTCTAAACGCAGTCAAGTCCACGACTATCAAACAAGATGTCAACAATGTCAACATTACAAACAATAAGAAAACTTTTTCAGATCGTGTCATTCACACAACCGGTCCTATTCTGTGGAATTCACTTCCAAATAGTATGAAAGAATCCAAATCAATAAAGCATTTTCGCAAAGAAATGAAAGAATCTATTATTCAAAACTATACTCATGATTAGCCAATTCTCGCAGTTTACTATTGAGCTCGTCGATGTCCTTGTTTTGTTTTTAAGTATTGCTATTATTTTTGTTTGTTTGTTTGTTTGTAAGGGGTAGGCTAATTTCTGGCCTCATTTGCTTTCTGGTCTACTCCTCCATTTTGGTTTATATTTCTGTTGCCTTTTGATGTATTTTTAATGGAAATAAAGATTGATTTGATTTGATTTGATTTATAAATGCGGTTTTTATTTGGGGAAGGAGTATATGCAAGTATGATTTATGGTCTAAGGAATCAATAATTGTATTTTTTACGTTGATATACAGGGTGTGTAAGAAAAAATATATGGTGTAAAACAAGAAAATATAAATTGTTACCTTTTTTCTGTTACCTGATTAAAAATCTTTAGGGAAAGAGGTATTTGCTACAGGTAGCTTTGCATAATCTTACAGTCCAAACTCTAAACTTTCAAATCATATATAATTTGACTATGTCAAGTTATCAAACAAGTAATATACAGGGTGGTCAAAAAATAGTATTTTTGAAGTTTTGTTCAACCATGTCATTTTCTTATTTGCGTCTACTGTTAAACTAACACCATTTTTGGATTCCTTGATAAAAATGCTTTATAAAAATGTATAGGCCTACTTTTATTGGGATAGGGTGTATGCTTTTCAAGTTATAAAATTTAGATTGAGCATTGTACATAGATGATATGCTTGTGCCCCCACGTGGCTAAATGAAATAAATTAGTCAATTTATTAAAGGTGTAGGTTCCGATCACATTCTCATCCCCCGGGCTCAACCGGAAGTAGTATATTTTTGGATGCCAAGTGAAAGCCCATATTTTTCTGATTATAAATCCAAAGTTTCACGTTAAAAATCTTTATAGTTTTGAAGATAAAGCACAAAATGTACAATTAATTGGTATACCTATTTTCCATTTCTTTTGTATTTACATTACAGTCTCATCCCCAGGGTTGCATATTTTCTTTTGCCTCTCAGGAGAAAAAAAGACACAACCCAAGGTTGAAAGCTTGCACAAAGCATTTCAGAGGTCATGGTCAATCAGTTAAAAGTAATTTTTACACACCCTAAAATAGGAACCTACACCTTTAACTAAAGTCGGAGTCACAATTCTTCAGACATTGTTTAAAAATGCATCCAGAGTACAGGGCCAATTGTTTACAAACGCGATCGGGGCCCTGCAATTGGTAGACACATGACTGATTTTGTCCACGGAATTTTGGCAAAGATTTTAATTAGTGACTAAATGACATTTATTTAATAATTTGATGGAAAAAGTAAAAGTTTGGTCATCAAATTAGAAAAGTTGTAATGATTGATATGCATTTTAGTTGGTCAAGAGGCAATATGGTTGAGTGGTTTGAAAATAATTAGTATTATTTTCTGGCTTGCGCCTGCTAATTAAATCAGAGATAATTA
>JXSR01S015255.1:48007-58301 GCA_000969725.1 Ophiothrix spiculata | reverse complement strand
TATAATAATAAATTACATTTTCAGGGGCCTGTAACACCACAGAATCGTCTATGATTTCTCAGAAATGGTCAAGGGTGATCGAATTTACTTCACTTTGTAATTGTGTGAACTGGTAAAAATATACTCTCATAATACTTCAGATTTCGTCATGTGAGTGCAAGAAAGTCGTATCTGCAATGGCTGCCTTAAGTTATTTTTATTTAACACCTGATCACTAGAATGTAAACAAATCCTCAAAATTTCTCTGTTTTCTCTCAGTGGTTTTTGAAATGATTCTTCAGGTGACTTCCTGATATCATTGTCTGGTGTAATTTGGATTTTTCCTTTTAATTGTATTGCAAATTTTGTACAGACCCCTAAAATCTATTAAAATAGAATCCTTTTTCACAATTTCAATGATGCAATGATTCAAGTTCTTACTCTGACGACAGGCAGTTGGTGGCGTCCATATAGGCGATAATAACATAAAAAGAGGATCATAGTTAGGGCCTAAGGAAGTGTGTCCCTCATCTCTGTTCATAGTCTTGAGTGCTCTATTACTGATTCAAATAGATTAGCGTATGTAGGGAGATCTTGCGCTATACTCTTTACAAAGAATTTTGGGACATACTGTAAAACAAAATATTATTGGAAGCTATTGATCAGATTGAAGTCTATCAAATAATGCAGGTACTTCCTCCAGGTAATGTCCTCCAGGTTACCAGTGATATTTAATTGTATATATATATATAAACAAAACATGAAGCAAACCTTTGCAAATTGGATATGCAAATGAAACATATGACGTCAAGAACAGTTTGCTCATCATTTCAACCAAAATCTTCACAAATCAAAAACATAATCGATAATCAAGGATAATCAATAATTTGAAATATGTATAGCGCCCTCTTTTTTGGCACAAATCTGAATTCATTTATAATACCCCAAAATTGGGCTTTAAACTATCTGAATTGCAACCAAAGTGAATTAAACTTTGAGAATATGTTTAAAAATTAATTTTGCAATGCATCACAGCTATTTGTACAACTTTTCCAACTTTTTGTGAAGTAAATTTTGAAATTTTGTTACAAAATGAATAAATGTCCGCTTCAAACAACAGTGCACCATAAATCATGACCTTTGTTTTCTTTACATTAAGGAACAGTCCGTACCCTTCACTTGTGCTCTTCACTCTGTCAATGAGGTTTTGAAGTTCAGGAGCTGTTCTTGCAATAAGAGTGGTATCGTCGGCATACCTAAGATTGTTTAGTTGTCGACCTCCTATTGACACTTCACCGGAGAAACCATCAAGTGCATTCCGCATGATGTACTCAGCATATATATTAAATAAGTACGGTGACAACATGCATCCCTGGCGGACTCCAATGGTAAACCAATCAGTATCTCCTGACTCTGTCCTCACAGTTGCTTCTTGTCCACTATATATGGTCCGGATTAGGTTTACTATATGTGTCGAGAAGCCCATCTCAATCATGATGTTCCACAGCTTTCCATGTTGGACACAATCAAATGCCTTAGAGTAGTCTATGAAGCAGAGAAATAAAGGCTGCTGGAATTCCATGTTTTTCTCCACTAGATTCCTCAGGTTTCCAATTTGATTTCTAGTTCCTCTTCCTTTTCTAAACCCTGCTTGCTCTAGTGGTAGCTCATTTTCTAGATGTTCCCTGATTCTTTCTGCGATGATGTGTAGCAGTACCTTGCTAGCATGCGAAATGAGTGAAATGGTACGATTATCGGCACACTCCCTTGTATCTCCTTTCTTTGGTAGAGGTAGGAACACTGCCCTTTTCCAATCTTCCGGCCATTCCTTGCTTCTCCAAATCTTATTGCAAAGTCTGTGGATGACTGCAATTCCCTCGTGTCACTTTCCTTCAACAACTCAGCCTGGATGTTATCTATTCCTGGAGATTTCCCATTCCGGAGTCTTTTGACTGCTTGTTTCACCTCACACATCAGGATATCTGGATCATCGACCTCATCTGGATCACTAGCACGGCCATTATCCTCTGATGTATTTCCTTCTTTTGATGCATATAATCTCTCGCAATACTGCTTCCATCTTGCTTTGATCTCTTCCTCTTCTGTTAGGATATTACCGTCTTCATCTTTTAGCACATTGAGTCTATGGATTGGTTTATTGGTCAGCTGTTTGATGTTTCTGAACATGTCTTTGGTGTTATTTGTTACGTTGTTCCTTTCCACATCAGCACATTTCTGCTTGATGAAATCAGTTTGGTAGATATTAATACCCTCCAAAGGATTTGGCCTAAATATGATTACTTTTTCTGTTATCTGTTATGGCCATTTGTTGAATTAAATTCGGGATCCTTAATTTAATTCCACGTGAATTAGTAGAGGAAGCAAGCATGTACTTTTTATCGTTTATTGTTATTTATTGTTATGCAGTTTTAGACGAAATACACTTGAAAAGGGTTTTGGAAAGTCACATTCCTGCCTTTTAGACTGTCTTTACTCAAAACTATTTCTGATCAAAATCTTATAGTATTGCTTTAATAAAATGGCAATATGCATTCAGATGAACATTATATTAAAAAACTAATTGTTAAGTACAAGATATTGATATTAAAATCCAAGAAAAGTTATTTATATTTCATAAATCACGTTGTTCATCATTTAAGAGGATTATTGAATGCCACGAACGGTTAAAAGACAAGATTAAAGGGTTTTGTTTTACAGATTGGCATAAAGACCTTGACTGAACTGATAACTAGAAATTACATGATGCATATAGTGTTGAAGTAAATCCACAAAACATACGTTAAATTATTTACTTGTAGGAGGAATATTCTTTGAACAATTGATGGTTTCTTGCTAATGGTTTCGCTATGCTGTAGAATACCGTATTCTTCACCCTTTTAAAACTTTCTTTCCCGAATATGAATATCGTAGTCGGTGACATGATCAAAGATAACAAAGACACGAGGTAACCATACTGTATAAAACGTTTTTCTACAAAACAGCCTTCAAAATTCAACAAATATGGTTCATTTACATATATATGTGGTAAAATAAAAATCGTAAAACTGAAAGATGTGGAAAAATACACATACCAAAGCATATTTTGATATTAACATAACGACGAAAGTAATTCAATGAAACTTTACATACTAAACGTATATGCATAAATCATTCTAAAATCTCAACAAACTTAAAGCACTTTATTCTTAAATACATAAGCTTTTATAATGAGATGAGCAAAAAATAAAGGCGTACTTAGAGCAATAAAGTAAAATTTAAGATATTGCCAACGGCAGATTTCCTGAAAATTTCAAATTAACCATCGGTTCATTTCAATGATGAGGATGCGTATTGTTGAGCAATATGTCAAAAATAACTTAACACGCTGAAGGCGTGACAGGTGAGACTAACTCAGACACATAATAGCATTTAAGTTAATGAAAATTAAGCATACAGGCTTAAGGGTAGACATTATAATTAAATTATGTATATTGAATTGTCTTATCAAATGCATTTGACATTTGTTATTACCATATTATAATATCGTATGAAATTACATAGAGCTAGTTAATGGAAATTGATGTGTTTTAAAACCAATTTAATTTACTGCGAAGAATTGCTTAAAGCAAACATGGTGGATACTAACACACAGAGATTGATGAAGTTTAAGCAACATTTCAGAACTATAACTTCAATTTAAAGGTATTGTTAAAATTTTATGAAAAGAATGAAACTGCATTGTTACAACATCAAGTTTGAAATACCTGGCATGTTATACGTACATATTCAAAACACATTCTTTCTAATCTATAACAGATTAATGAATGGTGCCCATCGTATACTATAAAATTATTCTAGGGCTTTTCTCTTTATTACCAAGACCTCAATACCCCAAAATACAAGGGGAGTCCTGTTTCAGTGACAGGTAAAGGTAAAACCAAGAAATTGCAGCTGTTTGTTTACCAAAAACTTATTGACGACCCTTGCTTTTCAACTAGTTTAAAGTAGTACGTTAATAATCAAATTACATGGCCCATGATTTATATGTGGAACAAATCAAAGCCTTTTGGAGCAAGGAAATATTATCCTCCCTCATTCCTGCAGGATTCCTGCGTACCCTTTAAATTTTCTAGGGATGTTCAATTCTTATTTTACGATTTTCAAGAACTTATGTCCGTTTTTAATGGAAACAGGGAAACCATATAAGAGAGCATAAACCATTGCTTATTTACGGTGAAGTTATACCGCAGGCCATTACCAGAGACACGACCATGTAATCCGAGTTTCGAATTTATTAGGTTTTCGTATGTTGGGAAAAGGCGCTTTAGGACATGAATGTTTGATGCAAGTTGTGTCATGTCATGATTATTTCCCTCTTATGCATTGACCTACGATATAACGACCTGAAAACTTATCCATTCAAACTAAATTAACAAATCAATATTTCATGGTTCTTTCAAAAATGTAAAACGTTTACACTCGATGACGACTAGTTATACGATATATTTGTAATAATTGTTATTTGACCAAATTAATCATTTATTCATTCACTAATATCTGGTCATTAAGTCTGAGATTAGATTGTATTACTTTAAAAGGTTGTATGCAGAAACACGTGCATATTTTTACAATAAAAATGCAAATTGCTTTACTTTAGATCTTCCTATAAAGGTCTGTTTGTCATGTTTATTATTACTACTGCCTATTACAACTGAATTTCTAAACAGAGCTTTATAGAAAGATCAAAAGTAAAGCAACATGTATTTTAAAGATAGAAGTGACCCATTTTCTGACAATATTGAGATACTTTTATTTCACCATAAAATACAGAAAAATAACACATGTGGAGATTTGAAAGCATCTCTTGGGTTCGTAGACTTGTCAGGGTAGGAAAAATATTGTCAACGTCTTAACGCATAGTTGATGTATATTTCCTTTCTCTCACTTTTGGCATGGTGGTTGAGATGACAATGGAATTGACACGATGTAACCTGATGATGAAATATAATACATGAGTATGAGATGCCATGTGCAAGGTTATGGGTGTATGACATCTCAAACCATGGCATACAGCAATCATATTAGATTCCCATCTTACAAGGTCAAACTGCACCTCCTTGAATACATATTTTTTTAACGTTTTTCTCACACCTTCATAATATATCTCACGTTTTGTGCTGAATAGAATCATTATTCTATTCACTGCATTCTGGGTAGTTATCGTTATATCGTTATCGAATACAGATTTTAAATCGAACCAATTTATTTCTGATTGATTAAAACCCTTATTTGAAAATAATATAATCCAACAATGTGTTATATGTACTTCTTGTAGAATATGATGAATCTAACAAAGCAATATACTATTTAAGAATACTTTGGAAAACTTGAATAAGTATGTTCTCTAGAAAAAGAGATACCATGTACCAACGATTTCGTACTGTATATGAACTTGTTCCACGATCGCTGAGTGATATATATAACTTCAGATATGCGAAAGTATTCTGCAATAAATTATGCTTGACTAAGAGATACAATCTGATCAAATGTAAATTTATTTCAGTTCCTTCTTGGTTTCCCTTATATAAATACAGTAGCAAGGCCAGAGTGACTATTCTCCATTTTTGTGCGCAAAGATTATTTTCTGAATGTGCTTTAAAACGTCTATTTGCTTAATCCACTTGAAAATAACATACAACTTAATCAGCAAATAAAGATCTCAGATAGAAATTTGCGACAGTATTTGTTCAAATATAATATTACGTGTACATTTAAGTCTAAATACATGAAATACAAGGAAAAGCAAATAAAATAAGTAGGTCAGTGCAACAAATAAGCATAAACATAAGGTATGCTATTCTCATATTTTATCTATATGTAGAAACATGATATCTGCGAATATACATTTTAAAGTACTTTGCAAATTCACAATTGTAAAAGCAGCTTTTGTTCAAAAGAGCCAAGTATCTACATCGACTTTTCATGTTCTAAGAAATATAGGACGGTTGAGTATTAATAAGCAATGTAGCAATCTGATTTTGTGATCAGTAATATACCGTATGTCACTACAGTATTAAGTTTTCAATTTCTTAAATTTTCTGCTTTGATTTCTTTATTATTTCCTGGTAAGTGAATAACAAATCCCTGGATATGAACATTTACACAATAAAGACAAGCAAATATTGATAATCTTAAGAAACAAATGTCATTGTCTGTATCGTTCGAGTAGAGTTGTCTGCATGCTTTGTATTTAAAAATATATTTTGACCAACAATGCCCAGCTTTGATTTGGTATTGCCAAAAGTGAATGAATACTAAACATCATACATGAAGAGAGCATTATGAATGTATAAGCCGATATATCGTCACGCTAATAAAATCATTGCCTTTCATACATTTTAACGAAATTGAGATTTTTGAATAAGTCAATTCTTCAGATTAAGGGACATCTGCTGTGAGTAAATAAAAATATATTTGACCTTGAACATGTTGCCTATCTCACTTTATATTACTACCTATCTCACAACATGCTATAATATAATTGCATATCTCGCTGTATGGGTGCAATATCCCAATTAACGTTCCTATACTTTTACACGTAAAGTAGGGGTCTGAAAACGCTCTGTATCTCCGTAATTAGTGATTCAAGCATTCTAGATTTAACTTTTTTTTCAAGTTTTGAATCAAACCTTTCAGAAATCATCAAAGAAACAATATGGTAGCCGGCTTGTTTTCCCGATATATCAGGCGATATTTTGTAATGTTTTAGCCGGCCTGTCATAAATAAGCCCGATTTGACCGAGTATTTCTAGAGACACCCATATTTGTTCCATCTTTAATTTCATTATAAAATGTTCTGTGGTGCTGATTTTTTCTACACATTCACAACTATTTCCAAACTAAATAATTAGCATAAAAACAAAATAAAACATAGTCCCGTATTATTTCTATATAAATATAATTTAATGTCCTATTCCACCTTTGTGGTGTAAAAACCCGGCAAATTTGCCACTAGCGTCACTACGTGAAGCGATTTACGATATTGCGACCGTATATTCCTGCCTAACTAACAACACGTTGTGAGTTAGAGAGAAATATTTTTGCCTATCTCACTTTATATTCCTCCCTATCTCACAACATGTTATTAAAATTTCCTATCTCAATTAATAAAAAACATTTTTGGTGGTTACGTAATACTTCTACAGACACTTAAACACATATATTTTATTTGCTTTGTATCGTCAAGTCATTATATAGGAAATGTTTAAAAATATCAATCAAACTAACAAACATAGACCGGTTTTTTTTCTAAAAACTAGAAAAATGTAGATAGGCAAAAGTTTATTAGCATGAGATATATAATATACTGTGGGTTATTTTCAAATGAGGCTCAATTTAGGCTCTTTAAAGAAAAGAAATGTATGTGTGACTAGTCAATTGAAAAATACATTTAGATCTAACAGGCCATGTAATTTTATTTAACTGAATAACGAGCGTGTTGACATACACCTTAGAACGCATACACTAATGGCTTTATAACAAGAGGGAGAAACGATAATGAATTATCCGTTGCCTTGAATATCTTAGGTGCATTAAAATTTGATAATTTCGCTATTGAATCTTTCCTCTAATATCCATAGCTGTAAGCGTTGAAGCCGTGACTTCTCTTTTAAGTCAAACAATTAAATCATCGCGCAACGAAAAGATAGAAAAACATGTTGGCACATCTTCTAAGTAATTCTAAAGTAGCGTTTAAGTTATTTCTATACGGTTAAGTATTATACGAATAAAAAGTTGCATCAAGCAAATCAGACAGCAAAAGGAATAAACTCACAATTTGAATATAAATTAACTCAAAATAAATAAAGCGTTAATATCATGTTTATAACATTTAAGATTTTCATCTTTCAAAACTTAAAATCTGACACTCATCTAACGGTAATGCTTGTCATTGTCGACAGTAAGAGGCAAGACATAATTTTAATGAGTTATCTAATATTTTTTTCTTAATCTAAAATTTCTAAAATATTAATTCCAATGTATTTTATAGTAATAACGGAGGATTGATGATGACAAGTTAAATGTCACCATAAATTTATGTAAGTGATGCCAAGCATTTGGGGATGATAATTACCAAGGTAAAATAAATATTAATTCAAAACGTAGCAAAATTGCAACAATTTATTAGATAATGTTAATAATAATATTAGATAATGATATGAAAAAACATGCACATCACAGAAAAAGTACAAGACTTCCCCCATTGATTCTGTAATTTTACTTATTTGTTTACAGTGTATTTCAAACAGGCTTATCAAAAAATAAGACAATGCAACATGTAAACAAAACTGCGAATTTTGACAGTACACACTTAATTAGCGCAAACAGTATATTTGAAATAGAAATACTAAATTTTCAGTAAAATTTACCACCCTAGATATTGCTTATTAAAAAAAACAACTTGTACTTTAAAGATACGTCTAATATATAAACTGATGGTGAAAGAATGGATAAAAGTTAAGTACAAAATTGCATTTGTTATATGCACCATAGTCAAAACAAAAAGTTATTTATATTTCACAAATCACGTAGTTTATCTTTTAAGAGGATTATTGAATGTCACGGACGTTTGAAATGGCATGTTAATGGTTTTTTACAGACTTGTATCGAGACGTGGCTAAATATGTCTACAAAGACTTTGAAGATGTAATTCTGCAAAGAGCAATATTCTTAAAGTATATGACGGTTTCTTGTGGATGAACTTCTTTATACTACACAATGCAATCCTTTTCAGTTAAGCTTTAAATGTTTTTACCCAAATACATCGTCAACTTAGGCGACTAACATACCCATATAAAGATAGGGAGACGATTTGAGTTTATAACATAAAGTAATAATTACATTGGTATATCTAGATTACAATTTTAAATGTGTCCGTCAAAATTTAAAATTAAAGAATTATTTATTTGACATCAGAGGTAAGCCCTATCTGTTTTTAGTAAGGACCCTCATCTATGAAATATGAACATATAAGAGATAAAATACAGACATTTAAATTCTAGAATTCAATTATATATAACAACAATTACTTGAATATAACACAGCATGTTAAAGCACCTTTTCCAATAGATATGAAGCACAAAATACAATACAATCATAAAAATAAAGCATACACAGATACTTCGAGACAATCATACAAAATGGATCAAGTTGTATTTTGTAATTGAAGTACCAACAGTATTTACGGTAAAACTAGTACAGAATATTATAATTACCGAAGCATACAGTACTACAATCCAAAGTTATGACAGTAAAACTAGTACAGAATATTATACTTACCAAAGCATACAGTACTACAATCCAAAGTAATGACATCTTAATGCACATCTCCTTCTGACATACATGTAGTTCTGGCGTTCATTACATTAATTATATTGACACAAAATTCACACAGTGATTCATTTTCAATACCTGTAGTAAGCTGTACAATACCTGAACCTGTCGTATATCACACACAGTAATTAAGCTGAGCATGAAAAGTACTTTGTAGGCACACATACCTCATTAATAACGATATTCGAAAATTGCCGAATCATTAATAAATTTAACGTCAGAAATTTGATTGTTATTGTAGAAAAGGGCCTAAATGGCACCTTCCCAATCTTATCTAATGTAATAATACACAAAAGTGCCACCTTCTGAAATACCCACATTTCATGAAGTTGGCAAAGCGGTGATCATTTTTGACCGTCCAACACAGACCAACCGTAAAAGCAGCCTGGTGTCATTTTTAAAATATTTGCAAAGACCATTGAATAAAATAACACCTCAACAAACTGCACTTGATTTCCAGAAGTCAGGTTATGGTACTTCAGAGGTTGTCAGGGTGTAAAAAATGTATATAGATAAACGCGTTCAAAGATCAGTAAGCCCTATACTTTCTGTTGATTGTCCTCAAAATATACAGGTATATATCATATTTCCTATCGTTCTCTTGAAATGAAACTTTGCTGGTATTTTAAAGAATACACAAATGTGAATCTGTCAAAAAATCTATTTCTGCAAATTACGATCTTGACATGTGTTTTCACCTGTAGCGCAAGATGAAGTTTACTGTATTTACGGCTCGTTTGAGATGAACGGTCGATGACGATTTTATAGTAATTTTTTTGCCCATGCTTGACCTCAATAAGAGTACAAATATTGAATGCCTGAGAGTGCAATACAGGGTGTATCAAAAAGAAGTTTACAGTGACTCCATTTCAAAAAGTATACATTCTCTAAATTTGTTTTTAATTATAAGTAATAGAGACCA
>JXSR01S015255.1:32180-47249 GCA_000969725.1 Ophiothrix spiculata | reverse complement strand
ATGTATCATGATATCAATGAGGTCATGACCGAATGATATATTTTGTATTATATCATGATTACAGTGATTTTTCTGTTATGGAAAGATAATGGTCTATTTTACTTATAATTAAAAACAAATTTAGAGAATGTATCATACTTTTTGAAATGAAGGCACTGTAAACTTCTTTTTTGGTCAAACTTTGGACTGATCCATTTCACTCGGCTACGCCTAATGAAATAGAAAAGTACAAATTTGACCTCATGATATATTTGTATACTATTGCACGTACATATGCATTCAATATTTTTTTCATATCATGATATCACACAGATTTGTTTCATGCCGTGCAATAGTATACAGAAAAAAAGAAAAGTCCAAATTTGACCTCATGATATATTTTGTACTATTGTACTCTCAGTCATTCAATATTTGTATACTATTGCACGGCATGAAACAAATCTGTGTGATATCATGTTATGAAAAAAATATTGAATGCATATGTACGTACATTAGTACAAAATATATCATGAGGTCAAATTTGGACTTTTCTTTTTTACGAGGCGTAGCCGAGTGAAATGGATTAGTCCAAATTTGACTGAATGATATATTTTTTACTATTGCACGTGCATAGGCATTCAATATTTGTTTTATATCATGATATCACACAGGTTTGTTTCATGCCGTGCAATAGTATACAAATATTTAATGCCTGAGAGTGCAATAGTACAAAATATATCATGAGGTCAAATTTGGACTTTTCTATTTCACGAGGCGTAGCCGAGTGAAATGGATCAGTCCAACGGTCTATTCCACATTCATAACTTATTATGTTGTGTTTGGTAAAAAGGTTGATTTTAAGATGGAAAGAAAGCAAGTTAATAATAATAATGATAATAATAAGGTAATAAGATAAACATTAAAAATCTTGATGTATTTGAGTTCGCTAGTATTATGAGCATAAAGAATAAGAATACTTCGAAAGTATACGAAATACTAATTCATACTCAATCTCTTCATCGACATTAACAACTCACAAGTCGTGCAAATCCAAAATGAAATCCTGCTTGTTACATACTGGGTTTAAAAGAATCTACCTTGATGAGTCCATGCGTAGGTTTGACAAGATAACGCTTAACATAGGAAATCAAATTTGACAGCATGCTACAGCGGTGCTTCATAGACAAGTTTAAAGTCAAATGTATGTGCTATATACGCCACTCGATGTTAATAAAGATGGATATAACTCTGACTTTTTACCCTGAGGAATTTTGATTATGATATGAATAGTTAGTTTTCAGTACACACATCAGCAGCATACATTGTGAGTTAAAAAATAGTACCAAAACCTACAATAATGAATTTTGCAAAAATGCATGTATTGCAGTATATTTACACACGTACTCAAAAATCAGATAATTGTTTCAAATGTCTTTAATTGTGGGGTACTCCGGCAAAGTGAGAGGAATGTCACGATTTTCAAAAATGGGGGGGGGGGAATCAATATTTACTCTTGGTATATTAGCGTAGCGGTACTTCGCTCGCTTTGCACCAATGAGTTTCGGGTGTCATGGGTTCAAATCCTAGCCCCTTCGCTGTATGTGCATTTGGGTTACAGTTCAGGTACAGTCCACACTCGCTCCGTGGGTCTTCCTCCTACATCTAAAATCTAAAACTGTCACTGGATTTGACCATCTTGGTCTGCATCACCCAGGTTATGTGGAGGATGTATAAATGCACAAAAGGTGACTATTAATTAAAGTACCGTTTGAATGTGCTCTACTAAGTAAAATGGTTGTAACGACCTACCTGCAGCGAATCACGAGCGCTTTGTATCCTATTCAGTTAAAAGGCGCTTTTAAAGTGTCAATATTATTTTGTATTTGTAAAAGAGTATTAAAAACGGTATTTTAAATAAACACCGTAACTCAATGTAACTGAGGATATTCGCATTACGGAGTTGGCGTTAGCTAACATTGATCGTTTAAAGACGGGATTCGAGGTTGTCATTTTTTCGAGTTACGTATGATTTTGATAAACCCCGTTACCAAAATAAACGTTTTATTTTGTAATACTATGGTCACAATTCTTAATAAGAACAGCTACGAACAGTGTTTAGTCCGTCTAAATATTCTAAAAGGATCACGTGCAGCGAGCTAAGCGAGCAGCGAGGGCGTCGCTCGCTGCTCATGGTTCTTCTAGACGGACTTAACACTGTTCGTAACTGTTCATACGAAGTATTATGACCATAGTCCAAGATTCCTTTTTCTAACAAACTTTAGGGCACATGAACTGCGATATATAGAAAGAGTATTGCTTATTGGATTATTTATCTGGTATAACGGTTTTGTAGAGATCGCCATCTGACAGGTAAAAATTTTATGAGGATAACATCTGAACTACAGCTTAACAAACTTAGTAGATTTAATCTCAGAGTAAGATTCAATTCGCTAGATTTGTGTTAAACATTGCTCCTGTGAAGCAAATGGAGACAAATACAAAATACTAAAATTGTGACAAGCAGTTCAACATACCAAGATTGCGAACCTCTCTTTACAATTTTTTTTTAATAGTTGTTAGCACACAAGTCAGCAACATACAATATGAGTTATATATAATGCTAAAACCAACAATGGAATTTGCAATAATATATATTAATCTCCACACGTAGTAAAAAATCAGTTCATTTATAATCGATACCGTGTTCTCAGTGATATGGATATTGACAGATTCACGTGTCTGAAGTTCAAAGACGGTTATATCACTTTAATTACGTCGAGGTTAAGGAAAACGTAATTAAATTATTTCCGATTACATAGCGTATATGTCATTTCAAATGTAATGTCCTATCGAGGCAATTTAAAGGCATCGTATTGGTGTCAATCAACTTCCTTTTCAGGAATATGTACAAATTGGGAAGAAATACAAAATTACATAAATCCACTGAGTAAAACAGATTTCAAAATTAGATTGATGGCAGCTTTGTTATAATTTTTTTCATCTGAATATAGATATTAAACTTACTCTGGTTATACTATTCTAGTAATACCATGGGTCTTTTTAGTTTATCACTCCGTGTATCGTGTTATGTTTTAAAAAAATCACATCTTTACAGGTTACTATATGCTGTGATTTACCTTGCTCAATGACTTGACATATTGCGTACATGGCGAATATAATCTAGAACACTGTCAGTTGGCCTATATTGTTTAATCCTTGACGACTTCAGACCTAGATCTTTTGAAAATTAAATATTTTCTGGAACATTATATTGAGTGTAATCTAGAAAACTGTGCTAAAAGGCGTGATCCTCAGCAGGTATATAGGAGCTATGCCCTAACATTCACTAGAGACTTGTAGGATGGATTGCATTTTCAAAATAATAAAATTTGATTTTTGGATTAACTTACGACTGCACTGTGAATGTTCAACTTATTAATAAAATAAAGAACCCAACTGCGACGAATCTGTCTTTTAATATAAAGATATTGGATGTCTAAAATCAAAACATGATCAAATTACGACATGTTCTCCCGTGCGGCCGTGATATGGCAGAACCACGTAACTCCGATTTAGGCGTTTCGAGAAAAAGGCACTTAAAGTTTGAGTCACTGCCTTTTTTGATTTATATTAAAATATGATTCAAAATAAAACTTAATATGCAAGATACATTTATATTTCTTATCATATGTCTTCTTACTTGAAATATGATGAATTATTTTTAAAATATAGATGTTTTTATGAAGTTACGTTGTTTTGCCATTTAAATCTGATTCTGACTTGAATATAAGAGAAAATAAATCGAGTTTTTATTTTGTTCTGTAAGTATTTACATGGTAAAACAGCATATATCATGTTTTTGTATGCATATTCATTGCTTTAAAACCAAAATAATACCAAATAGACCACCTCCTTTTGATTTCCACCATTATATAATGAACACACTTTATAATGGCAAATCAACGTATTTCAAGACATACGTTGTTTTGCCAAATTAAGAACGCCGTATACATTGACGTAACTTGAGATACGTTGTTCTGCCACAAAAATCGAGAGGAAAAATCAAAAAAGGTGCTGAGATACGTCCTACTATCTCCGAAACGATATGAATTCGTTAGTTGGGACTTTCAGAAATGAAAATAGCGCCCTCGATATACTATAAATTGTTTTTATCTCAAAAAGTCAAAAATTTGAGTTACGTGGTTCTGCCATATCACGGCCGCGTGTTGTATTATAACTAATTGGAACATGCTATGTATTTGCTGAATGTTCTGTTGCACCGCTATGCGAGATGTAGGAAGGGTTTGTGTACGACAATTTGCAATTTCTTCTTGATTTGACTAAAATAAAGTACATTAATTAGCTATATATTAAAAATAAAGATAAGTCTTAGTTTTTGAAATGGTTTTTGTTAAATCCGACTTTTAGTTTTAAAAATATTTCTAATGTAAAAAGCCTTCCTGTTGCTATTGTAAATTTGGTTAAACTAGATTA
This sequence comes from Ophiothrix spiculata, assembly GCA_000969725.1. NCBI lineage: Eukaryota > Metazoa > Echinodermata > Ophiuroidea > Amphilepidida > Ophiotrichidae > Ophiothrix > Ophiothrix spiculata. Next base: position 42,776 of record JXSR01S015255.1, on the reverse strand, counting down.
TTATATATATTATATAGTTGCTCAATTTGCACTAATAACTATACTTCCAAATAATTATACAGAATTATATCTACAAACTTGCAAGGAGCCTTGCTTGATATCTATTTTTATTGTTGATAATACCGAGTACAATGTCTTGACTTGTTGCGTCATGATTACTATTGTAGGTAATTTATCTTAAACATGTCAATTTATGCCTTTCTGTTAATATAACATTTATAACAGTTATAGTGTTAAGTTATGTATATACATACATTTGCCTGTGAACTAGCTAGATTTCCATGACAAACAGGATTAACTTCTATATAGAGTTTGAGTGTAAAATTACAAATTATTTTCACAATACATACAGTACGTAATTCCTCTGGTTTGAGATTTTATTTTTAATTAACCTTTTTATTTATATCGCTCAGAGAGCAGACTTTGATTATTCATGTTTAATCTAAACGCCAAAGAATTATTGCCTTATACAATGATTGAGTTCAAATGTTAAGTTTACGTTTGGTTAACAAATTGTTCGATCTCAAACAAAGAAAATCAGGCTTTTAGTTCAGTTTTAGTTTACAAATTCTACTTATTCGTTAAGGGGACAATGAAAACTAATTAACCATGAGCACAATATTTTTACATCACAGGCTTAGACCATTAGCAATTATACAATTAAATGCAATTTTGTATTATTACATAATTGACTCACCATTGACAAGATGTAATCAATTGTAATCCGTGTTCATAATTTACAACAGGAAATAAGCACCATATTGAGGTGAATGACACCAATCAATATTGGCAGGGTCAAAACTTTCCTTCCAATGGGATATTTTATACAGGTTGTCATGAGCATCTTTAGTGATGCAACATAGCACAATTAGCAGTCCTCATCCAAATTTTTGCATTTCAGACATGGTTCATCACTTATGATGTTCATAACAGCCTGTACAAAATATCCCATTGGAAGCAAGACATGATTGGAAGGTCCGGATATCTTCGTTTCAACAAGTCTTTCTGACTTTTCAATCTGACATATAATGCCAATGCATTTTTTAATAATAACTGAGGCTTGTTGATGACAAATCAATACACACACTTGTATTTTGTTTGATGTCAAATGGTTGGTGGTTTATAACACTAACCACCCGTTATTGATTAGAAGATGCATTGGAATTAATGTAATAACAAAGACTTGTTGTATAAAGTATTTGGTAGCTCAGAAAGAACTATAAAATGACCCATCCAAGTAATATTTTACATGGTTGATATTTTCAACGATTTTACAAATTAGTTAACGCTTGGAATTCTTTCATCGTTAGGAGATTACATACACTGAATTTCACGGTATGTAGCACTAAAAATCTTAAATCGTTTGTAATGGGTTTACAAAATTGTCAAATCACTACGTCCAAATGTTTTGTAAATATGAATAGACTTCACAATAGGCTTACATGGACTGGTGGACGCAATGAAAAGGAATTACAATTTACACATATGCTAATTTTACAAAAAAATGAGAAACTAATATTTCTTAACCATACGCAAACGCAACATTTGAACTCATGAAAAGCAATTACAATTTTTCACATATGCTAATTTTACAAACAAAAAATGACAAACCAATTTGTTAACCATATGTAAACGCAACATTTGAACTCAAGCTTTGCTTTTGCATAGCCAAATGTTTTGATGACCTCATTACTGGAACTCACAAACGAGGAATCAATCTAGCTGATTGAACTCAATCAATCTCACTTAATCAGCCGAGTCGTTTGCTCCATCATTTTCAGCTTTTAGGTAGGTTGATAGTAATGACAGTAAATACTTGCACAATAAATCTTTCAGCGTAGAATATAGGTCATGTGGTATTAATTTAGTTGCTGATGAAACAATTATTGTACATGTATATGCGTCAGACTTTCTTTTGACAAATTACTGGTGCCAAATTGGCAAGCTAGATTTTTTTAATAAACTAATTTGAATTTTCATTAGAAATTAAAAAAAAACACTTAAGGTTCAGGGGATAAGATTTTTTCTAAATACTTCATTTTCACTTACAAATGCTACTGTTTTGCTCCATAGTCAGGAGAAAAGCATTTGCTTGTATGAAACGTTTTATATGGTGACATTGAAATGAAAACCTTATTATGATAATATGTGTATATTTGTACACTTAAACATTTTATATATTGACATCTTATATGTTTTTGTTAAATTTAGCCCTTAATTGGTAAGTTATTACGAGAACTGAGTCTTTAGTTCCTCTTACACTCTAATATTTCATCAACTCTGCACAGTTATTGATTGAATGTTGAGACATACACAATCTTCCTAAATCTGCGCTACAGCTTTTCGCGCATTGTGTTTCCTTTGACATTTTATCTCTAGGCCCCAGGTTGATTAATATTTCAAAAGTATTTTCTAGATTTTTAAAATGTTCAAGTGACTTTAAAAAGGTCTATCTGTAGAAGGACGTGCCCTTTTACACTATGCCTAGTGCAAATTATTGCTTTGCTCAGTATATAACAGACCCGGAAGAATAGAATAGAATAGAATAGAATAGAATAGAATAGAATAGAATAGAATAGAATAGAATAGAATAGAATAGAATGGAGAGAATACTTAGTAATTTGATGGTCGACATCTTAATATATAAGTTGTGTATATACATGATGTACCGTTCTGCGTATTATTGGCAAAATATTATCCGGTTGTCTTGTTTACATCCGGGACCTTAGTCAAATTAACGCAGTGAAAACAATTGCCAACTTCCTATTCATCTCTATGGAGAAAAAGCCAGTTCTCGGAAACTTTGATTGATTTTAGCAATTTTTCAAAATATGTAATTCCACAATCACAAGATGACAAATGCTCATCTTTTCACAACTTTTCTTCCCGAAAAAAATAAAATAATGAGATGCCTGTCTGAAGTATTGATTGTTTTCACCGTGTTATTTTTAAAGCAATGTGCTGCGTATAACGTAGGTCCGCTTTCGGCTATTATAAATCACTTAATATCAAAAGCTTACCATTTAAGATCATTCATCCTTTAGCAGATGTTTTTCAATAGTCAAAATATGCCTTATCACATTTTTTTTCGAAATCAATTTGATTATCAGCTGGAGAAGTTTGGATTAGGCTCTCTTTGTTAGGCTTTTTTGTGGGCTGCAAAAGCCAGTCTGGGTCAAATAACTAAGACAAGGCTAAAGATGACTTGAAATAAATTATACGTTAACATTGGAAGTTGTATTTTATTTGAATTAAAAACAATATTTGAATATGATATAAAAAATGTAATTTAAGCAAAAATTGTGAGCATTGTCAATATTTAATCATTTTTGGCAATTTACTTGATTAAAGTGACCCACACAATAAGGATAGATACTAAAAAGTTGTATTTAGTATATTCAAATGAAGCTGGGTATTTTGAAGTCTTTGCCAAATTGACTGTCGTCAAAAACCGAGATCATCAAGTTCATAGAAATCCGCTGCTATATATACATGCATCAATATTACCAGTTGTTTAAACAATGCGTGGTATCAAAATAATACATTAATGTTGACAAATCACACCAGCAACAATGTCTAATCTAAAACCCAACACTACCAGATTCAGATTTCAGATTCTTTTATTTCCATAAAATACATCAAAATAACATAGTAACGGAACATAATTATGGAGGACAGGACCGGAAGGCCAATAAGGCCTGTTAAATGTCCTTCCCTAGAATACAACAAAAGGTAACAGACAAAATTAAATACCTAACAGCACAACTACTCAAACAAGACTACAACAAGGACATGCTCAAAAACTTACTTATAATTTTGAATAATATTTTGCTTAAGTTGATTTCGAAATTGCTTCACATTATTACTATTTTTTATTTTACATGATAATAAATTCCAAAGGAGAGAACCATTTGTACGGATAGCTTTATCAGTAAATGATTTTTTATTGAAGGCAATATTGAGATCATTTGCATGTCTTGTTTGATAATTGTGTATATCAGAGCGCTTATTAAAATATTCATTGAACACTACAGGTAAGTCACTTATATGGTATTTGAACATAAAGACTCCAAGTTCGAGAGTATGCGCATCTGTTACAGTTAAAATATTATGTTTTGCAAAAAGTGGAGCCGCATGACTACGATAGTGACTACCATCAACCGTTCTTATTGCCCATTTCTGCAATTTTATGATTTTGTCAAGGTAAGTTTTACAATATTTCCCCCAGATAAGGATTGCATAGTTAATATATGGTGATACTAATGAGCAGTACAGGGTATGAAGAATACGGGTTGGAATGGAATACTTCAGTTTGTTCATGACACCAATATTTCTAGATATTGTTTTTGAAATGCAGTCAATATGATGTTTCCATGTAAGACATTCATCAATCAAAACACAAAGAAATTTTGTTGTTTTCACTCTTTCTAAATCAGTGTCGTTTAAGGTAACAGTTATATTATCCTGGGCTTTGGATGAAGTCATGTAAGATGTTCCCATGATCATATAATTTGTTTTGGTGGCATTCACAGATAATTTGTTTGCCTTAAACCAATTGCTCACTTCATCCAACTCTTTATTTACAACATTTATATTGTTTTTAATATTCTTGTTAGAGTAAAGAATAGTGGTGTCATCAGCAAACAATATGAAGTCTAGAATAGATGATGTATTTGTAATGTCATTTACATATAATATAAAAATTTGTAATGTCATTTACATATAATATAAAAAGTCCCAATCTTATATTCTTACAATATAAATACAAGAAATACCGTTTAAACAACATAACCATGATTACCTTTATTTTTACAGGTGAAATAAATTACGAGCAATGCAAAATTACAGATTTTTTTTACAGTGTAGCAGTGTTACGCACTGAAGATATGGCAAACATAAGCTTTATTGATGGCTTATACCTTCTCAAGTGTCTTTTTTCAAAATATTATTTGTGCAAGAAAAGTTTTGGTAACCTTGTAGACTCTCCTCTTATGATCACCGTTATTGAAGGTTTGCCTCAAGAGCAAATCCGCTGGAAAGGTTACCCCGTTCTTTTGATATAAGTTACTTGTTGTTTCTAACGCTGAATGAGCTATATTTAGATTGACTATGTTCCAATGAGACCATAGACGCGCTAAGATAATGTCACCAAGGATGTAACATTTTAAACTCTACTAGGTAAATATGCATACAGATTGTTGTCTAGTAAATGAATTATAAGTCTTACGCCAGCGTTTTTTCCTGAAATCCCATATGACACACTCAACATAAATCAAGACTGAGATAGAAAACTATTTGAAATAACAACAAATCCAAAAAGAAAAAAAAGCACAATCAAACCAATTGTATTGATAAATAATGACTGTGATGTTAACACTCGAATTTTTTTATCAAGATCATTCTTGATGCTGTTGCATTTCAGACATACACATTAACACACATACGTATATGATGCTGGATTAATTATCCCCGCAATTATCGTCGTACAGGAAGAAATTATGATGCTATGAGAATGTTTTTGTTTTTATGTAATCCATATATGATAACAAAACAGCAATGTAGAAACCATTATTGTACAAGATAGGTGACAAGACTTTTTAAAAGGACACATTACACCTGACATTATAGGTTCGTTGATGAAAAGAAATACTTGCGTGACTAGTCAATTGAAAAAAGCATTTAGATAGCAGGCCATGATTTTTTTTATAAAACTGATTACTAAAAGAGCTTGCAGAGGCACACTCTTGAGTGTGGTTACACTAATGGGTTAAGTCATGAAGGGAAGAATAATGATGAATTACATGTTTCCTTGAATACATTAAGAACATCAATGTGCATTGTCTGCATTAGTCTGATACATTCACTATTGAATCCCTCCTATAATAGCCATAATAGCTGTAAGCGTTGAATTCGTGACTTCTTTTTGAAATCATCAATTAATTCTTTGTTGGAACGAAATAAGGAAACACTCAAAGAGTCAAAAAAGAAGACAAACAAAACGTTGCGATACATTTTAACTACTTAACCATGATACAAATTGAAAATGGCGTTCCTGTTTTTACAGGGTGCTTTGTTGGAAATACAAAGGTCTCTATTATATATAAAAAAAGGTTATTTATTTAATTTGTAAATGTTAATTATGTCAAACAACCTATGCCAGTAAAACCATTAAGATGAATTAAATTATAAGCAATCGGGTATTTATAATAAGCTCTGAACACATCAAGAGTGGGAAATATGGTGTGAACGATGAATTAACAGCCGAGTTATTAAAACTTATCATAGACATAACTTAGATCTTGCTGGTAAATGTTTCAAATACAGTTTTGAAGCAGGATGTACTACCAAAGTCCCATGGAAGCCAAAGAAAGATTGGCTTACCTACCTTACCTACCTGCCTCCCTCCCTGCCTCAATCCCTCCCTCCCTGCCATCCCTCCTTGCCTACCCCCTACTTCCCTCCCTCCCTGCCTCCTTCCCCGTCTCCATGCCTCCCTGCCTCACTCCCCCATCTATCTACATATATCAATATCTATCACATTAGCTTTCTTTATAACCCTAAGGATGTTCCGATTTTCCAGGTGTAATCAGAAGATATTTGCTTTTTTTTTCATTTTAAAATATCATTAACTTCGAATTGACTACTTTATAATAAGATATTGTGGATGTTTGACATCTCACACGTTTAGAGTTCAAAGACGGTCAAATCAATTTAAGTTCCTTGGAGGTTTAAGTAGTGGTAATCCAAATCAATCAATGTTATATCCTATCCAGCCAATTTAAAGGCATTATTTGTTAATAAAATAACCTCCTTTTCAAGTGCAGATTTGGAAGAAATATTTATAACCTTACATAAATAAGATTTACAGACTTTATTGAAGGAATAAGACGTTTATTTTGTGTTGAAAGGTATAATCTTGTTTTGGAATAAAACAATTGAAGAACATTCCTTAAAGAAGGTTTATTTAGTTTGCCGTATCATGGTTTTTCTACCTGTACAACTAGATGTTTTAAGCTATGAATATACCTTGCTTTATAAATTGACACGTACGTCGCGAATGGAATCTAGAACAGCAGCCTAAATTATTTAATCCTTGTAGACTTAAGACCTAGATCCTTTGAAAATTAAATTTCATGTGGAACATTACACTGGGTGAAATTTAGAAAACCGTGTTATAGGGCGTGATCCTCTGCAGGTATACTAGTCATATAATATTTAAAAATCCCTAGAGACTAGATGGGTGAGTCTCAGTTTCGAAGTAATAGAATTTGTGTTTTGGATATAAAATTATGGCTGTACTGTGCATGTTCAAATGATCTATATAATTAAGACAAATACCATGACGAATCTGTCTTCTAATACAAAATATTAACTGACTATGATCAAAACACGATCAAATTACGAAATGTTTTCCCGCGCTATATTAAAAATAAAAACATTGCAGTACGCCATTTATGAACAATACTAGTATGTATTACAATACAAGATTTAGGAAAAGGCAGAGTTAAACAATTTTAAATTTATTATCCATTCGACCAAAACTATAAACATTAGTTTGCAATATTTAAAAAAAAATAGAAGTTTTTAATTTAAAGATATTTCTTGTTTGATCCGGCTTTCAGTTCGGAAGTCATGGTTGATTGTTGCAAAACGCTTGTTTATTAGTTGTAAACATAATTACCGTATATCCACAGAATTGTAAGGACCCTAAACATACCCTAACGTATTATTTCGTCTCCAAAAAGTAAAAAAATTCAAATTTTATAAAATCAAATTATAGTTAAGCTTTCAACAAAATTTTTGGGTACAAAATACGGGGTTTCGTTTGCAGTTTTTGCCGAAGTTTTTTGGATACAAGAAATATCAAATTCTGAAATAATGAATACGTCCATGAATCCAAAGAAGCATATTAGATAATAGTAGTAGTTGTGTTGCGTCCTAGAGACATGGCAAATATAAGCTTTAATGTCTAATGCCTTCTCCGGTGTCTTTTTTGAAAATATTATTCGTGCGAGATAAATTTTGGTAACCCAGTAGACTCTCTTCTTATCATAAGACAATGTGCTGAAATTATACCATATTTGAAGATTTGCCTTAAGAGCACGACGATGGAAATGTTACATGTACCGTTGTTTCGATATAAGTTACTTGTTGTTTCTAACGCTGAATGAGTTATTTTTAGATCGACTTTGTTCCAATGAGACCATAGAAGCGCTAAGATAATTTCTCAATAGATTTAACATGTTACAATTTACTAGAGAGTATATATGCGTGTCAATTTGTTGTCCTCTTTTAGTAAATTTATTATTAGTCTTACGCCAGCGTCTTATCCCATATTCTAAATTCCATATGACACACTCAACATATACCATCATTCTTCAAAGGCTGAAATATATACAAAAACTATTTGAAATAACAAAAAATAAAAAAGGCACCAAAAAAATTGTAATGATAAATAACGACCGTGATGTTAACACCCACAATTGTTATCAAGATCATTCTTGATGTTGTTGCATTCCAGACGTACACATTAACAAACTTACATGAAGCTGGATCAGTTATCAACATATAGGAAGAAAAAAACGATGCTACAAGTACGTTTTTGTTTTTATGTAATCCATATTTGATAACAAAGCTGCAATGTAGAAACCATTATTCCACAAGATAGGAGATGACAAGACTTTTTAAAAGACACATTACACCTGACATTATAGGTTCGTTGATGAAAAGAAATACATGCGTGACTAGTCAATATTGTAAAGTGCATTTAGATAACAGGCCATGTAATGTTATTAAACTGATTATTAAAAGGGCTTGTTGAGGCATACTCTTGAGTGTGGTTACACTAATGGGTTAAGTCATGAAGAGAAGAATAATGATGAATTACATGTTTCCTTGAATACATTAAGAACATTAATGTGCATTGTCTGCATTAGTCTTAGAGTTCCACCATTGAATCTTACCTATTATAGCCATTATAGCTGTAAGCGTTGAATTCGTGACTTCTTTTTTAAATCATCAATTAATTCCCTTGCGGAGCGAAATAATGGAAACACTCAAAGAGTCAAAAAGAGATGACAAACAAAACGTTGCGATGCATCTTGGCACCTTTTCCATGATACAAATTGAAAATGATGTTCCTGTTTTTACAGGGTGGATCGTTGGAAGAATAAACGTAAGGTCTCTATTATAAAACAAAGGTTATTTTATGCAAGGCAAACTAAGAAACAAACTCACAATTTAAATATGTAAATGTTAATTGTGTCAAAATAGACAACTTGAAGCAGAGCAGGCTGCAGGAAATGAGAAAATGAAGAAGAACTATATCAAGACACTATGTAATGACAGAGATGAAACCAGCGGTGCTATCAAAGACAAGAATAGTTCAATGCTTACTGCGGTAACAGATCGGAAGAAAAGATAGCAAGTGTATTATGAAAAGGTCTTAAAGCAACATATACCAATAAAACCAATAAGATGAATCAATTTATAAACAACCGGGTATATAGCGAAATAAGCACTGAACACATCAAGATGGGAAGTATGGTGTGAAGGATGAATTAACAACCGAGTTATTAAAGCTTATCATAGACATAACTTAGATCTTGCTAGTAAATGTTTCAGATACAGTTTTGTAGCAGGAAGTACTACCGAAGTCCCATGGAAGCCAAAGCTCAAAGCTAATTTACCAAAGAAAGATTGGCTTACCTACCTTACCTACCTGCCTCCCTCCCTGCCTCAATCCCTCCCTCCCTGCCACCCCTCCTTGCCTACCCCCTACTTCCCTCCCTCCCTGCCTCCTTCCCCGTCTCCCTGCCTCCCTCCCTGCCTCCCCCCTCACTCCCCATCTATCTATATCGATATCTATATCTATATCTATCACATTAGCTTACTTTATAACCCTAAGGATGTTCCAATTTTCCAGGTGTGATCAGAAGAAATATGCATTTTGTTTACATTTTAAAATATCGTTTACTTCGAATTGACTTCTTTATAATAAGATATTATGGATATTGACAGATTCACACGTCTAGAGTTCAAAGTCGGTCAAATCAATTTAAGTTCCTTTGAGGTTTAAGTAGTAGTAATAAAATCATTTCCGATTACACGTCAATTTAAATCAATGAATGTTATATCCTATCCAGACAATTTAAAGGCACTTTTTGTTAATGAAATAACCCTGTTTTCAAGTGCGGATTTGGAAGAAATATTTATAAGCTCTACATAAATGTGATTTTATGGAAGGAATAAGACTTTTTATTTCCTAAGTGTTGAAAGGTATAATCTTGTTTTTGAATCTAAAATTGAAGAAAATTTCTTTAAAGAAGGTTTATTTTGTTTGCCGTATCGTGTTTTCTACCTGTACATCTACATGTACATGTTAAGCTATGAATCAGCTTTACCTTGCTTTATAACTTGACACGTTCGTGGCAACAAGGTATTTTGCGAGTTGCGAGTTGCGAGTTGAGAGTTGCGAGTTGCGAGTGCGAGTTGCGAGTTGCGAGTTGAATCTGCGAGTTGCGAGTTGCGAGTTAAATATTGCGAGTTGCGAGTTGAGAGTTGCGAGTTGAATCTGCGAGTTGCGAGTTGCGAGTT
>JXSR01S015253.1:9764-21353 GCA_000969725.1 Ophiothrix spiculata | reverse complement strand
AAAATTGAGGTATTAGCACAAAGAAAAACTACAGAATCTCTACTTTATAATGCTTTTTATTTGAGTTCAAATGGACATTTGGTTACGAAGTTATGGCAATTTTAAGAACGGAAGTCGCAAATTTCTGGACGATTTTCCTATACATTTGTATACAGAAGACGCTCACCCTGTAATTTGTAGGAGTTACCTTTTAATTAAATTTTAATGAAATAATTACATTTTCCTATGAAATAAATCAATTGTTTTATCAAGATAATAATGCATTGTGAATAATATGCAACCAAAATATCGGAGTTTGTCGTTTTTTATATATATTTCTTTATTTTATCTCACCCGGCTATATTTAAACCTGCTATTTTTTAAAAATCTGTAACTCCGCTAAATTAAATCCGATTTCCACCATTATTATGTTCTGAGCTGACCGATTTCTAGGGATATCGGACAGAAAACAAAATGTCAGATTTTGAACATAATAATGATAAAATTGGATGGATTTTTTCGCATGATACTCAAAGATATTGGTCCTGCTATGAGTTTTAGAAATATCGAGCTCGACGCTGCGCGTCTCGCACGATATTTCATAAAACTCATAGCTCGACCAATATCTTTTTGTATCATGCTCAATCCATCCAATTTTATATCAAAATGGGCTTAAAATGTGTGTAAATTTATTATCATTCATAATCTTATAGTTTCTTATAACCTAAGCATCAATTAATATTTTTTTCCAAGTTTTCTTTTTTGTTAATGTTCGAAGGCCTATATCTATAAGTAGAAAAAGCGCAAACCTGCAAATTTTGAACGGTCGTAACTCAAAAATGAAATGTCGGATTTTTAATAGAAAAGACAAAGACAGAGGGCAATATGAAGCCTTTTTTTTAATTATAAAGCTTTAAAATTACCTGATTGGTCAATTATTTGTTGCCATGTCAACGATATAAATAATTTGGCTTCATACTGCCCTGCGTATTATAGTCATACACCATCATACCAAACATGAAATTTATTGGACTTTTCGTTCTTGAGTTACCTCTGTTTAAGTGTTTAGTTAATCAGAGGCCCTGTACAGTTACCATAGCAACCAGAACAAAAAAATACATTGATTCTGAATCTTTGCGATATGGGCTACAATATGGTATATAACACTTATGGGTAAAGTTTTGGAAAAAGTCTGAAAAGTGATCCCAAAGGTACATGGTATTTAGGGTAGACTCCCACCTTAACAAATTTCTTGACATCTACACTTCAGATTGAATTTGACCAAAGATCGCTCTAAAATATTCTCGGGTTTGTTTAATATTCAATAATCACAGCACTGCAACATGCGTGAGTGAATTCTCTTTAATCAATTGAAACGATGTTTTTGACCATCGCTCTCCATTTTAGCGAATATGTCAGAGCAAATATCAATATCGTCTTAGCGGTGGCCCCCGACCATTGCTATAGCACAATTACTATACTTCTCACTGTTAGTTGGTACCATAAAGTGTTTTGCGTGTAATGCGACTCTTTACGAGATGTAGCTATGAGTTGAAAAAGAAAGATTTGTATAACCAGCACTGTACTTCTTTAGAGTTGTTAGATGTTGTATTTTTAGGCAGTAGAAATATAAATATACACTGAAAAAAATCATCTTGGTTTAAGGCTTTCGCCAAGGAAACCCAACTTGTTACTTAATACCAAGTAAGCTAAAGGAAGCTTATCACCAACTGGGTTCCAAGATGTTTTTTGAATGCAGGGGGAAGACTGTAGTAACCTGGAGAAAACCTGCTGAAGTGAGCATGGACCGAAAAACAAATGCACATAAAAGCGTCGGGCGCAAAACTCGAGACTTCATTGGTGCAAAGTGAGGGAACCACCACACTAACCAGGTCTCCCTGAAGCTGACTTAATTACTGAGTGCCAATACAGTGTTTAAATTAATTAAGGGGGTTTTACATGCACAAATGCTTTAAATTTGCTCTGTGCATGTGAATTTTTGCTTGTGCATGCAATTTGTTGTGTTCTTCAGCCCATTTTTGATGAATTGTCTCATTTGTGCATGTTAATTTTATTTTCTATTTCGACCACTGTGCCAATATGTAAACCATAGCTGTCATTACTTCCATTATGAACACATTTCCACTCACTGAAAATTTTTACAATGTGAAGTAAATTTATAGATGGATCTATTGGTGTTTTTAAATGTTGCAGAATGTGGTGATCTTGAGATTGTATTGGAACCTGGATCTAGCAGAGTTTTCACATCACAGAATTATCCCTCAGACTACACCAATCTCATCAACTGTCCATGGGAAATTCGATCAGATTCAGATAGGAGCTTGTATGTTGAATTTGATGATTTCAATCTTGCAAGAGAAGACTACCTTTACGTGTCAACTGAAAGATCACGAATAAGGTAATATCGTATTTTTCAATTTAAATGTTATTTAGGATTTTATGAACACACACCACCAATAGATTGCCTATTCATTCCTATGCAAAACAGCCTCCAGATCATGGCGGATATCTTGGCTAAAAAGCGTGCTTCAACTCTTGGATTTAGTTTGACATTATAATCTAGAAGAGCCCACAAAGTGAAAAAATATATAGGGTAACCTTGATAATTTTTTGCTAGGTCGCCTCGAACATAGGATATGCTCAAAATTTCATTTTCTCTAAATTGCTATAAAATTTCTCTAGACACCGAAAATCTGCCCTCAAATTTTACAAAAACAGCAAAATTATAGTAATCTTTAACCAGCCTGACTACATTTGACCCACAGAACATGATTCAAGATAAATTTGATCAAAAAACTTAGTTCCCGTCATTTTGAAGCTTTTAATTAAGAGAGGGTAACCAAACACTAGCTTTCGCATTGCTCTGTACGGGCCAAAAGCCTTTATTTAGTGATGTGTGTCCTTATAGACCAATTTTTTCAACCTACCCTAAATGAAGCATGAGCAGAAGGAAAGATTTGTAGACCCCATGCATAACCCTTGATGAGAGATAGATACACTACAGGGGATCACACAACTTTTAACCAATAAGAACACAGGACCATTGCCAAGTAATGCTGCCCTCAAGGTGCTATGAGGGCAGCTAATATTTCACTTTTTTATACAAATATTTTGCATTTAAGTCTATCAATTAATGCTGTCAGCACTGTCTGCAACAGATACGTCTGGAAAGTTTTCCAGAAGAATGGAAGGTTTTAGTTTATAGCACAAGTTAAAGTTGGAGCTCTTGATGATGGAGCATAAACCGTACTTGGATCTGATTTCTATAATTGTTAGATAAATTCTCTCCCTAATAACATTCGCAACATTTCTTCCCTCAACCATTTCAAACCAGCTAGATTTAAAAACTTAGGCATTTGCTGATTTCTAATTTGTCATCTTTCGTGCTTGTTCTTTTTCTTTTTTGTTTTCACACACTCGAGGACCTTTTGGATGACTTTTGCGCGTTACAAGAACGCTTTCTTCTTCTTCTTTTTTCTTCTTCTTCTCCTTTTTTTCTTTCTTTTTTTTCTTCTTCTTCTTCATCCTTTTCTTCTTCTTCTTCAGGGGATTTATAGTGCCCCGTGCCTCCGTGATTTGTAATTTTATAATCCACTTGTTGACATTATAAAATCAATCTTTCTCATTTAGGTATACCAAAGACAAGACTCCGCCAGACTTGTGCTGGGACAGTTCTCTATATTTAACATTTGTGACGGATAGTAGTGAAACAGCTTCAGGGTTCTCTTTGACGCTGACTGCACGTGATAATGGTATGTATGCCTGTGATATTATATATTAGAATTTAAGTACAATTATTATTAAACTTGAAAGAGAATTGACACGTGCTTCTGCAAATAAGTTCAAAAATATGTTTAAAATTGTTAAAAGCTGAAATAGATACCCTTTCAGAGTCATAGTTATAAATAACATGTAGCTTGCGGGTCATCACAACCTCTTCATTCAGCATATGGGCATTTTCACGAAAAAGTGGACATGAGAAAAATATTGAAAAAAGGATGTAACTATTCAATGAAAAATGCAACCACCATATATTTGGTATCAAAAGAAAGCTATTTTGAAGCTCTTTAAAATGTACCTAATTTTGAAAAGACTGAACAAAGATGTCTATGAAATTTCTTTAAAAAAACTAATTTTTGGTCAAATTTCTTGATTTTCATAATGAAAAGCAGTAATTTTTATTTAATTTTTTCAACCCATTCTTGGTTGTTTACTTGGGTGTTATTGTTCTAAAAATTTACACATGAGGTTGTATTTTTTGTTAATCCTGACCAGGCTTTACGGTTCAGTGCACCCAAAAATCAGCGGACAAATTGTCCCTCCATTACCGTCCTTCCGTGACCATGATCCCTTCGCATTTCGCATTGTTAAAACATAACCGTGGGGAATATTTTGATGTGGAATGTGGCAAACTATTGCAGAAACACTAAGCAATGCATTAAGTAACTTTGAAATAAAATGTCTTCATAACTTTCATAAAAAATTTCAAAAATGTATTCTAGGTGAAAAACCATGTCCGTTTTGCTGTCCTTCCGTGACCGACCTCATTAATATGCATATTTTGCGACAGAGGAATACGAAAAAATTCCTGTTGAAAATGAATGCTTACAGGTATACTCAACTAAATATAGAATTAGTTTTATTTTATCCAATTCAATTTTGACAATGTATGCGTTTGAAATACAGAAACATTCTGTGATTGTCCTTCCGTTACCGTGAAAATGCCCATATATGAATCCCTTCTAGTCACATGACCACCTGGGAGGGCGGTCATGTGACAGCAGTGCATCATGGATTGTACCCTCCATCCTTGTTGAGTGTTGGCTGCTGGCTGTGGATTTCAACAGATTTTCTTATCATCCTCTTCCAGAAACGATCTTCCCTTATATTTGTTTAAAGATTTTGAATTACTTGACTCCAGAAACAAAGTCCACTCCAGGGTCAGGTTTTTCAGTTGCTTGATTCTTTTTGTAGTTTTTTGAAATGTTACTGAAAATAGATTCAAAATTGATGTTTTTTATCCCCAAAATATTTTGATCTCTTTTTGAAATATTTGAAAAACATGATTGATGTGAAACATCATTTGTGTTTTTTAGTAGAGGTTTGTCATCAGGTGCCATATACAATGAAAATACAAGAATCTGCCTGTGGATTTATCGTAATTGTTACAATTGGAGTTTATATGCTTATCTCATTGAATGTTTCTGTATATGAAACCTGATTCCAAGTGCAATTTACACCCCTCCCCCATATATTGTTAAAACATTCAGTATTGAGCTGAGTTAATTTTTTTGCTTATTTTGATTCCCAGTTGCCGTATGTGAAACCTGCGCTAATGGAGTAGAGGTTTTGCCTTCAGGCGCCATGTGTGATGGGACTGTCAATTGCTATGATGTCAGTGATGAAAGAGCGTGCCGTGAGTATATACCCTCTAGATCTGTTATTAAAACTTGAATACTTGATCACAAGAACATATCAGCCCATTTTCAACATTTTAAATACCATACTGACTTCTTTGCAGATGTCATGGGATTGAATAGTCACATTAATTCAGACAAATTTGCTATTCGCTAATTATGATTTGCTAATAGCATTATTTTAGCCCAAAACATGCATTTTTTAGCCAAAATGAACGAACGTATCCGAAAAATTGTGCACGCTATGCGCGTGTTAAAAAAAAAATGCCCCCTAGGAATTTGTATTGCCCCCTCATTTGCCCCAGAATTGGGTACTAGTCTGCCCTGTGTTAATTATGATAGTTATAAGTAAAGTAAGTAAGTATGGGGGGGGGGTGACATTTGGTAAGTAACGCTGTTAGGTTGTTATGATCAAAATCTTTGGGTATGTGTATACATTTATACATGTTCAGGGAGCAAGAAACCATTAGAAATAATCCAATTTATTTTAGTTTTGTAACTGTAAGACAACTAGTATGTAAAGCCCGGGGCCAAGTTCTGACTATTTCAAATAAATAAAAATTATCACCCTAACAACATCAGACCTACCAACTGCCCCACATTTTGAGGGACAATTCCTCATTCTGATAATTGAGAAGTCCTGTCATTTTGTCATTTTGCTTACTGATGTGTTTTTGCTATGCAAGCTATATTGTTATGTCCCTCATTCCAGAGTTGGATGTCTCACATTCTGGGATTCAGAGGCTGGCAGATTGTCAACATTACTCTGATATACCAAAATATGTTCTCAAGATATAGCAATAACTGTACATATATCGTATCACATTAGCCAGCAACACTTTCATTGCACCTGTCTTGTTGCATTTGTCTGCACCTTTTCCTTTCTAACTAATACTGTCTATAGCGAGTTTCCATGTTTATATACTTTAGTATACCTTAACTCTTTCAAGCTTAGCTAGGCCTATTTGAGCAACTGGCCTACAAGTTACACCTTTTTAGAAACTCAGGTCTCATCACCATTTTAATCATTGTCTAGAATTGATGATTTCTGGAATTGAAGAGCATTAATCACTTAACTTTTACAACCTATTAATTCACTCAATTGATTATTGATTAATCCAATAATTGCCTATTGTTATGATTGGTCTAATCTTTTGGGGTTTTATAAAATAAGATGGTATTTTACATCTTCATGATTTGTATTGATCTGAATAGAAGACTGCCTCATGATTGTTTTCAATTTGTAAACAAAACCGTCTAGTTGTATAGGCTTCAATTGGACAGGACACCGTGCCAGCTGCCGGCAAAGAGTTAAACTTATATATTATGAACTCCTAGTTGGCCAATTTTAACAAGCTTTTGCTTTGCTCACATCTGGCCTTCCTACAAATGTGCATTTTATATTATCTCTGCTATGTATTTTTTGTTGAAATGAACTGAACTGAAGTGAACTGAACTGAACTTGGCTGCAACAGAACCTAGTTCTTGAAAACAGAAAGAAACTAATGTGTTTTTTCTGTACTGTTCACCTACAAACATGTTTTCAAGACCACCTTTATGACTAAGTATTTTTTCTCTATCTCTATTTAATAGCACCATGTGATTCAGTCGCTGTTGACAGCTGCCAGGACCTTCTTCCCTACAACCAGACTTATTATCCAGATACTCCATCGAGTGCCACAGATGCCACCGACTTATATTCCCAATATGATGCATTGATCAGCAGTTGTCCAGACTCTGCTTATACCTTTCTGTGTGCGACTGTGTTCCGTACTTGCCCCCATGAGGGTGATACGACAACACTTTGTCAAGATTTCTGCTTGGATGCTCTTAATGATTGCCCTCCTCTGGTAGATCTTGGGGTTATTTGTGGAGACCTACCTGTCGGTGATGAAGGGGCAACATTTTGTACAGAGGATGAAGGTTAGTGTAATCAGTGTATTGTTATTTCTTTCTTAATGTGTAGTCTAATATATGAATTTGTATCTGAAGTACCTCATTGCAAAGCACACTACAGGTTGTCTTGTGCCTTTACTTTGCTGTTGTAGTGTCTCCTGTAGCCATGTTATCCCTTGAAAATCCAACAAAAATCCAAGTATTAAACAATTACAGAATAAATCTATAAGTTACACAAGTTGTAACACCAGTCCAGTTGCAGTATCTTATACACAATTGTTGCACTACACAGTATTGATCTGCTATTATTCCATTAGATTTCAAATTGGCGTCAGAACTCATAAAATACACGACCCTCTGTGATGGTGACAACAACAATGATTCCAAATTTAGAAACAAACCAAGTCGGTGTTTCCCATGACATTTTCTATCCCCAAGTGTGCTTTTTAGGGTTGGGTTATTTATATGGTTGGGTGGCTAAGGGTGGAGGGAAATAAAGTAGGGAAAATGCATGATAGAAAATGATTTTATTTTTGTTTAAGTTAACGCATTAGAAAATAAGTCCCTCCTACATTAAATCTATTAGAAATAGATGCATTGCTTATTCGGCAACTCCTAAAATCAAACAAAGCAAAAGTTAACATACCAACATGTTTTGCATGAGATATGCTACTTAGTATTGCTTATTTACCACAATTAGTAGCCATTACTTTTTTTTTTTTTAAAGTCAATTGAATTGGAAGGTTGATTGATTAAAACCAGTGTGTGATATGGCACAGGTAGCAGGTCATCCATCAGATTTACTGCAGAAGTGCTAGGTTAGGCTTGGCATCAAAAGACATTCGCTCGTCCGATTGACATTCGCTGGTGATATTCGCTCTGACTTATTCGCTAAAATGGAGAGCTAATGTCAATCAGAATGCACAAAACGCTGCGTTCTTTTGAACTGCTTATGCTGGTATTAAAGAGGGTAGTAGACGTGAACTAGAATGGACGGCTCTGAACAACAGCTACATACACTGAACTTAAGTTTTTCTCATTTTAATAAGATAACATCATGTTGTGAATGACTGATAGGACGGGGGGGGGGGGTCAAAAAATTTCTTGGGTGAGATCATGGAACAAAAGTACCCACATCCGATAAAAGATATTTCATCATACATTAATTTTTGAGAGCTAATACATGTGACTCAATGTAAATTTCACAGTAAAATGCAAATTGCCCCTCCAAAAGCATATATAAAAACTCTGTAGTTTTGGGGCAAGGTTCCCCCTCCCGACCCCCGTATGAGGGAGTATTGTATACGTAATGTTCCAAAAACTGTCATGATATACGTTTTAAGAGATATAGTATCGCAAAGTGGATTTCAAAAAAGCCTCCGAAAGCATTAAAATACATAATCTCAAGACTTGTTGTCAATATTCCCTCGACCCCTGCCAATAGGCCAAAAGTATATTTTTTAACCATATGGAGGACATATTATTGATAAAATTATGCACATAACCAGTGACGTAGCCAAGAAAACAAAAAAGACAAAACGCTTTCATTCGGCCCAGAACTATTAACGGGCATGAACAGGTCATTCTGGGTCCAACAATATTCATATTTTAGTAAGATACTTTGGTCCTTTTTTTTACGGTTTTTCCTGAAATTTCCTGTTCATGGCCCATTTTCATTCTGGTTTTGTCATTATTTTGCCTAAATTTTCCAGTTTTTAAACTAAGAATATTGTCAGGGGCAGTATGAATGTCCCTCCTTGCCCCTTCCTAGCTGTACAATCAAGTAAGAGCAATATCAACTTACAAGTTTTTGTTAGAGGCCTATTTCCCCTCAAAGTACAAAAACAATGCTGAGAGGACTATTTTACAACATCCTACAATACTAAATCCAAAGAGCTTCCGAGGCTAAGATTAGGGAGTCTATAGCATAGCCCCTTGCTGTCAAACACTCCGTGAAAAAATCCATCTGCTTGATTCCCTATAATTTGGCGCAAAAAGAAAAAATCCTTAGTGGGAACACTGGTCACAAGTTTAATATACACATGTTCCTGATTTGAATGAAGGACAATTACATATCTGAGGTTTGCATAGGTTTCATAATTGCATTGCTCAACTAAATGTTTTGATATCATAAGTAAAAATGTGTCTGAAATTTGGTAATAGGAAACTACATTTTTAACTCATGCATTTAGTGCTTGGTTTATGCTATCATGATGCATCTACAGGTTGTAACAGAAAAAAAAAAAAAAATTTTTATCTGTGCTAACAGAATAAAGTTATACGTTATTTTACTTTGTCCTTCAGTTATTTCTAAATTTATTTATTTAAAGCCTACACTTTTAGCTACAAAATAAACTTTGTTTCATCCAAATCAATGGTCTACATGCAGAGATATGGCAATTGTGACATTTTTTTCAGTGTTGTACAACATATCAAGCAGTATGAAGATGTATGTTCTCAATCATCCAGTAGAAGTAAATAAGTGAAGTAAATAAATCTATTACTGGAACTTACTTTGCAACTTTTGCGACATTGCGACCATTACCAATGGTCTTCAACAGGCATCTGATTCTTGGAATTGGGAACCCGACCCTCAATAAGAAAGGGGGCCTACGCTACAGTCTATCTCACGTGTGGGACCGATCACTTCGTGACGTCACTAGCCGTCTGTCACGTGACCAATTCCAAGAATCAGATGCCTGTTGAAGACCATTGGTAATGGTCGCAACGTCGCAAAAGTTGCAAAGTAAGTTCCAGTAATAGATTTATTTACTTCACTTATATCAAGCAGTGTTAAGTTCAATTTTATATACTGATATAATGCCGATCGGTCTGCCTTGTCCGATATGGAAACCAGTGAACTATTGATATTTATTCCATAATTTCCTGTAAACCCGGTTTTGACAAACAATAATCATCTAGATATATGTACACCTTCGATGCTCATTCTGGAATAGATAAGAACATGTCTAACCAGTCCCGGGCTAACCAGTTCAGCTTGTGTTATTTAATGATATGTTTTAAGTACACATTACAATATGTTAAAATTGCACATCGATCTCTATGTTCCCTACATAAAAAAACTTATAGATTAAATAAATTCCTCATCTCGTGCTCTTCTCAATTTGCACTATCCCCCAGCACACAACTCTTACACCTGATATATAACCTCCCATACTTAAAAGGACCACTTAAATAAAGGATCATATGTGTGGCACGTGCATCATCATCCCTTTTAAGGGATTTTTATTTTATGCTGACCTTGTCTTCAAACCACCTGGGCCAGTCCATGTAGCACAATGTCACACATGGGCAATACTGATCTCTAAATAAACATGAATTGTGAACTATGGAGGTTTTTGAAGTTATAGGCAACTATACATGTGGCCAAGTATGGTAGACATGTTGAAAAATGAGAAGGCAGATAAAGAGTTTGATTTGATAAAGTGTGGCTCGAAAATCAGATTGGGTCAACTTATTTAAGGTAAAAAGGACTGGTTTGTGTGACTAACCAAACTCAATAGCATATAAAAGATGTCAGGTTTTGCTAATATGCAATGCAGATGGATTTGTACCTCAGTCATAATAACTATACTAACCATATTTTAGGGTTCTTCCTAGAAAAAATTGCAAAGAGGCTGATTTCAACTGATTATGTAGGTATAGGTGTAAATAATTACAGAAAAAAAGTGAGGAAGGGAGATCTGTTTATTTTGTTACTCTATCACCTTGCAAAAAATTAGACCTAATTAGAGACATTATGACCCAAACATCGTGATTTTCCGTTAAAATTTGTCAAAATTCAAAATGTTGCTATTATTATCTCTAAATTAGAGTTTATTTAGAAAAGAAACTAGCAAAAAAACTGATTTCAACTAATTTTGGAAGTTATAGGTGTCAATATTTACCCCAAAAAAGTAAGGAAGGGTTGGGGCTGGGGAACCTGATTTTAAGGGGTCATTAAAAATAACGGGTTATTGGCCATAAGCTACGCATAAAGTATGTCGTGTTTGATATCAAATTAGGGAAATGTAATTTAGAACACTGGGTTTGTTGTTTATTTTATCACCGTGCAAAATGTTACACCTGATTAAAGACGTTATCATGGTTATGACCTAAAATTTGTGATGTTTCATTAAAAATAGGTCAAAATTCAAAAATTCTGCTATTAATACCCCTAAACTATGGTTTATATAGGAAGAAAATGGAAAAGAAGCTGATTTCAACTGTTTGTGGTATTTATGGATGTCAATATTTACCTAAAAGAAGTAAGGGT
>JXSR01S015252.1:61396-71528 GCA_000969725.1 Ophiothrix spiculata | reverse complement strand
TTATGATTTTGTATGTTTTTCATGAGTTATTACTAGTCGAAATTTCAACATTTCTCTAACCAAAGTTGCACGGTTTATCGGAGAATGACCCATAATTTTGTTGCTTGACACCTTTAAGCACACTCGGCGAAGCTCTTAAGATTTTTTGGTGAAAACATTTCGATATCATTTTCTGGCAAAGTTCTTATCCAGGGCAGCCTTTGTTCTCTGTATATTGTGAATGTTACTCTTGATGCGATCTTCAACGGAGCTTTCAGATGGCAACTTCATAGTCCTGAAATTAAATAGATAGACAATAAGGGGTCATTACTCAAATACTCAAAACAAACAATTTTAAAAGAATACATTTTCCATTTGAATATTGCATTTGAAATAAAAAATAATCTGTGTATTTGCTCAATCCAACCCAAGATCATTAATCGTACTTAAATTTACACATTTAGTCAGTATTATGACATCTAATAACAATAATAATAACAACACACTTGTCAGCGCCCAACACAAAAGTCTCTGGGCACTTTACAAATTTAATATTAAAAATATGAAACTGATCTGTGAACTCGCACACTCGGCGAAACATGACAGAGAACAACGGAATCAAAAAACCATAGAATGCACAGATCAATTTCAATGAAACACTAAAAGTAGTTTTAAAATATTCTCAAAAGATAAGATACATTACATTAAAAATTCAGTTCAGCAAAAGTCTATGAAACATCCATTAAAACAATATAGTAAATCACAGTGGTCCATAAACTTCAGTGTCAATAAGTGATAAAAAACATTGCGAGAGGAGAAAATATTTCATATCACAGTAAAAAGTTAATTGTGTCCAACACTATTCAATTTGTGGATTTCATAACGATAAGGGAAGAGGTTCCAGAACATCACCCTGAAAGATTATTTACAAAGTAGAAAGCTCAAAACCATCATGGTAAAATATGGCAACTGATGAAAAATAAATGCAGCAAACAAGCACAAGTATTTTGCATACACATTTAATGTAACAATAACCTAAACACATTTTGCAAATGCTTTTGATAACCCATTACTCGCTATATACTTTAAGATCCTACTAACAGGGTGCCCCCTATCACGCATGACTCTTAATTTTTTTTTGACTGACTGGTGTTTTTTTTGGTAGATATTGTTACTCTCAAAATGATTTGACCCACAGTTGCATACTTTTACAGTAAATTTGTTGAATTAAATTCAGAATCCCAAACTTAATTCCATGTGTATAAGTAAAGTATAGATGTGAGCCTTTGATGCATTTGCTTCATGAGAAATCAAGTTTAGTAAACAAATATGTATATGAATGCTCATACACTCATTCTTCAAAATGAGCTCCCCGTTTTGCAGGGTTTTACTCATTATCGCGTATTGTCAAGTAGTACTCAGCGCCGTACGCGACCCACTGAAATTCACGCAGTTGGATGTAATTGGTTGATGCCACGATCTTCATGCCAGGTTCTTGTCAGTGCGGGAAATTGACCAGTCAAAACGATCGTCATGCATCAGCTTTTTCGCAGTTGATTTAAATTCTGACGCACAGACTTCGTAGAAGCTCGATTGTTCGAATATTCTGGACACGATTTTCAGGGAGCTTAATTTTTCATTTTGAAATGTTTTATCTCAAAATATAGTTTTAAACCAAATCTTACAATATTGCTTTAAAGTCATTCCAACTGTTCTAGACTAATAAGCTCCCTTTGTGAACATCAATCAAATAATCAACAAAAACATGAAACACTTACTTCAAAAACTTTGCACTTTTTGATTTCTTCCTTTCTTGTTCCTCTTCAGCTCTCTCCTCAGCCTACAGGTAAAAATATGTTATTTAATAGGTATCAATCCCCATCACAAATTAATAGTTGAAGGGGTTTTTCATGGTCTGGACTGATTAACATTTGCCAAAGTTTCATATTTAATTTTTTTTACTGTTAAATTCAAACATTCAATTTTTATATATGAGTGGTGCTCTGGCAAATTGACTGGAAAGTCACGATTGAAAATTTTGAATAAATAGCTACTAAAGTAAAAATGTGGTGAAAACATCAAATTTCGTTTTTTGACATAAAACGCATTAATACATAAGTTTTAATCTATACGTCGCGTTTTGAAGCTCAATTATGCCAGAAAGTGTACTTATTCATGTGTAATTGATTGCGTTTTACTATCATACACTACAGGGTGTCCCAATAAAAATGCATCACTTTTGTTTTTGATCATATCTCAGGAACCGATATTTAAAAATGAAAACCTTTTTCATAATACCAATTGGTATAGTTTACTCTTTCATCGAGGAAATTTTGAGCAAAATCTGTCGAGCCGTTCTTGAGAAAACGAAGATTTTGTAAGGAGACTCAATTTTCCTCCATTCCAATGGATTTACCACAGTAAAACATGTTTATCATGTTAATATAGCACATCGTTGGTTGCTATTGATTAATTTGTTTTCAAGTTGCAAAGCAGACACAAGAAGATCACAATATATGGCATAAACGCTAAAACATGATTTTGATATCTTTTTCAGCACTGAAAGTGGCACTGTACTGCAATGTGTAGGTTTGCTGTTTTGCAGTGTTAAATAAAAAGAAAAAAAACAAAAAACAAACGAACTCACGGTTTCTCAAGAAAACTTAACCAAGGCAGAGATTTTCTTTAATGGAAAGTCTACGTCGGAAATCTTTTGTATTGTCTGAGTTTGAAGGGTTTTTTTATTCATAAAAAAGAAAATCTTGATGACTGTCTCTTCCTCTACATGTTTTAAAACTATGGCACTGTCAACTTATTCAAATCAAAATAACAAGGCAAGCAGTTATTCACTTCCTTGTGAAAAGAGGAATGTCTGTTAGTCCATGATAGCTCAAGTTCAATTATTTTGGTACAGTTTTAAGTAAATTTCAAGCACCTTTTCACTTGTCCACAATTAGTTTCAAGGCACCTTTGTGTTAATTATCACCATGTTCCTGGTCTAATGCAACGTTCTATAATCCCGGACGATGAAAGGATTCGAGTGTGATTAGACAAGTTTTTATGTTTAAATCAGGTTTATTGAAATTCTAAATTTTCTGTTTGCTGTTGCTATTGTTGTCGTTGTTGTTGTTTATGGTTGTGTTTCGTTGTATCTTTCCTTAAAAGGTGTTTATCCATTTACGAGATTTTCATTGAGAATAGGCCTACTATTGTGATGACATGGTCACTTCAGATCGATAATAGTTGCAAACATGAATTACTGTGGTAAACCCCATTGGAATGGGGTAAAATGTAGACTCTTACAAAATTCTAATTTTCTCAAGAACAACTCGACGGATTTTGCTCAAAATTTCACCGATGAAAGACTAAAACTTACTAATTATTATTATGAAAAAATTTTATTGTTTGTTAATTGGTTTCTGAGATATGATCAAAAACAAAAGTGATGCATTTTTATTGGGACACCCTGTATAGTAATCAGTAACTTTAAAATCGATTTGCGACAATTTTTTACTGCCAGATTTTGAGTGGACTGCCATGAATTTCGATCTCTAAATGAAGATTGTAGAAAGAAAGTATAAAATATTATATATCATTCGAAAGCTGAGATTATAGACAATTAAAATATGTCATAAACTCAATTTTGAAAATCATGACTTTCCGCTCATTTTGCCAGAGCACCACTCATATAGTAAAAGATTTAGAATAATTAATCTGTTTGATTTTTAAATAGATTAGCCAGTTTTTTGGTTGAGATAAAAATTCCACCAATTCATTTGTATAGATTTTGACCTAGGGGCGGATACTCTGATTTTGGTTGGGTATGGACGAGCGGCTGGAAATTTGGACTACCATCCAATATATACTTCCTGACTTTTGAGGCCCGGTTGGGTAGAATGAGACCCAAGCGACAATTTTTTGCCCTACTACAGCGCCCGGGTAGTGCCTTATGATAATTTCTTGTCTCTAGTTTTGAGTCAAAATTTGTGAAGAAAATGATTGGAAACAGAGAAATTATTGAAAAACATGCATATTCATAGAAGATGGCTACTGCACCTGAAACATACGGCTCCTAGTTCTCTGGAATTTTTAAGGACCAGGAGCCGCTTTTTTTCAGATTTCTGGCTCCTGGTCCATGCCCGCTTAAGAAAAAGCTTGGATCTGAATGTGATCAAGTGATCTAAACTTAGTCAAATGCTCTAACCACTGTGCCACAGTGGTCCTTGTACATTAACACGTAGGTCCACTGGTACTTCTCTGGATATGCACCAGTGTAAGAACAAGGCTGCTATTATCTGAGGCTGTAAAATATAGGATACAATATTGAGAGAAGTAATAATCTGACTTGCCTCATCAAAATCATGGTTAAAATCCCGTCAAGTCACATTATTGCTTCAACTTACCTCATAGACTTGAACCCTTTCTTTGCGCTGGTCATCTCGCCACTTGGCATTCTCCATCATTTCAGCTCTCTTTCTTGCCATCTCATCGGCATTCATCTTCTTCTTTTTTGGCTGGCCTCTGTGTCTTGGGTCTGGGGATACACTTCTTGAATTGTTTTTGCGATACCTAGTGAAAAACAAGTACTTTTAAAAATACTTATAATGCTTTTCTACAACTCATTGCATCTCCTTATATGCAGGAGCATACTCTTAGTGATGAAACAACAGTTGATATTCTGTAATGTCAATTTCTAAGGAGTGAACAGAACATAAACCAAACACGAGTGAAATTTAAATCAATTTACTGGACTTACTTGTTTAGAGCAAACTATGTTTCATGTTACCCCTGTAACACTTCGTTAGGTTTTGACCCACTGGATTGGTCACGTGTCAGACGACCCTGAGTTGTCTGTCACGTGACCAATCCAGCAGGTCAAAACCTAACAAAGTGATACAGGGGTAACACGAAACGTAGTTTGCTCTAAACAAGTAAGTCCAGTAAATTGATTTAAAATTTTACTCATGTTTACTACTACTGGATGACTGAGAACAATCACTCATTTATAAACCAAACACCTTCACTCAAATAGGTTCTATCTCATGACACATGACTGAGCTGTTTAAACTATAAACTTTAACTCCACAGGTAAAGTTAACTTGAGAAGCTTCAAACACAGATGACAATATAAGCACCCTACTTTAACACAGCAAAGAAAAAGTCAGACAGAATTATCTCAGTTTAGTTTTATGTTATCTTATTATTTGCAGCTACATTTGGAAACATTATGGACTTTAAGGATTGTCCAGTTAAAATGATAAAAGACTATTGCCTCAAAGTGATCTTGAGATTATATATTATATCATTCATAAATATATTATTGTTCATTGATTGGTTAAAAGCTGGTCACATGATGATAAATAGTACCACTATTTCGAGAGAAAACAAAACAATTCTATATTTGAGGGAGCGAGACACTATTTTTGGGTGAGATAGGCCACTATTTCATTTTTAGCCTCATCCCCACGGGCAGCGTTACTCAGCGCAATATATATTCTGCAAAATTTTGGTACTTTGACTTGGGGTCGGGATTATTTTAGCTTCGCAGGCGATAAACAACAATGGCAGCCACCAGTGAGAATTTGATGCTGATAGAATGAGTGTAAATACACAGCGTTTGTACATCGTTAGAATTCGTTACCGAAGATGAACTGACAGAGTGTATAGCTTTTGTAGACAGCATCAATACAAAGAATCAAATCAAGTAAGTATGGCATTTTGTAAAGCATCAGACGTTGATATTTTCATACTGACGATTCGGACTCAATATGTTGCTTGCACAATTTAATTCTACAGCGCTGAAGCAAGGAATCAGAAGGGCGCATTATACAGCAAGAAATCGATGCCAATCTAACTTCTAAGTGTCAGGTACATGACATTTAACCAATCAATGAACAAAAATATATCTTTAAATGATATAAAACAAATATTTAATGATCTTATTCAGGATCCAAAGTGGAATCTATTGGTCCCCTTGGTGAACTGGAGGGCGTGAGGTACTCGGGGACCAATAGATTCCACAAGATCCTTCATTATCATTAAATATTTGTTTACTATTTCCCTGAGGCAGAAGGTCGAGGGAAATAGTATATAGTCTAAAGATTACTGAGGAAATGGTTTTTACCATTGCCAGAATGAAAGAGCAGTCAATATTTGTTTTATATACTGATTTTGTTTTGATAGGGCAATAGTAAAATTACTATTGACTGGCTCAAATCATGTCAATCTGTGTATAATACAGAGATGCCACTTTTCAGGTTTTAACCTGAAATCAGGTTTTTTAGAAGCTCAAATTATGATTTCAGGTTTTTTATGATCTTAAATTTACATATTTTCATATATTGTCAGCCCTTTTTTGAGTATCTTTCAAGAATTGATGGCCTTTTCAGGTTTTTTTCAATGAAATCAGTGGCATCTCTGTAATAGCGACTATCTTCCCAGCATGGCTCAGGAGGCTAATCCCTCAGTAATTCCCACAGTCTAGCTTGTCTTTCTTTTTATAGATGGGTGTAATAATAGCTTTTCCACAGCTTAAAATCTGCATTTAGGGAAAAAAGATCTTAAAGCCAAAAACCCAGTTTCTAATAAACACCAAACCTACCTTGGTGATGGTGACCTTGGTCTCCTCTTTGGTGGAGGACTTTGTGATCTTGAGTGATTTCTCTGCCTTCTAGGCTCTGGACTTCTTGATCTAGAGTGATTCCTCTGCCTTCTAGGCTCTGGACTTCTTGACCTTAAGTGATTCCTCTGCCTTCTAAAGTCTGGACTTCTTGATCTAGAGTGTTTCCTCTGCCTTCTAGGCTCTGGACTTCTTGATCTTCTTTGCTTTCTAGGGGATGGACTTTCTGATCGATTTCTTTGGTGACGTGGTGACACACTTCTTGACCGTCTTCTTTGTCTTGGTGAAAAACTTCTTGATCTTCTCCATTGCCTGGGCGATGGACTCCTCGATTGTCTTCTCCGTTGTTCTGGTGATCGACTTCTTGATCTTCTACGGACTCTAGATGATGGACTCTGTTGATACCTCCTTTGTTGTCTAGGAGATGGACTTCTAGATGAACTACTACTATGTTTTCTTTGTTTTCTTTTGGGAGGGGATCTAGTTCTTGTTTGTTCTGGATTTCTTGATCTGTATTCAGGGGAATCATGCCTGTTATTTCTTTTATATCTGCTTTCTTCATGTTTGTTTTCATGTTTTTTATGATGATCCAAGTCTCTAATTCTTCTGTCATCGTAACTTTCTCGGTCTTGCTTATGTCTACTACTTCCACTATCTGTGTTTTTTCTGCCACCCTGTATATTATAAAAACATAATAAAAGATTAAACTCAGTGCCATAATTCTATGGACTGCATAAACAAAGATGCAGGGTGCGTATTGCATTTAAAGGCAATGGGGCCTTGCACTATGGAGTTTTGATAAAAATGTCTGCGGTATTATGATGCAAACTTTAAGAGAATTGTGATACTCACAAAATTAAGCGCCAAAGGTTATATGTGATTACATAGATGTAAAGTCACCTGAAGAACACATTTTACGAGTTTTGAGGTTAAAGTTCACATGCAATTTACACGATACTTGTGAGCTTGCATGATATAACTGTTCTGTTGCTTTGGTTTGATGATGTTCACGCATGGTGCAATCTAATTAAAAAGTTTTTTTCAGACTACTATAGTACATGAAGTGACAAGGGGTTGAAAGCTAATCATTTCTTCATATGATTCTCATCATTCTCACTAGTGAAGTGAAGAGTAATCTGTGGCATTTAACTGAAAGCTTGTGGTAATCCACAATGTTTCTGTTAAGCCTGCAGAACAGCCAATTTTCATAATTGATGCAATGGGTTGTCAAAGCAAAGTTTATCGCAAAAGTCTCTCACTCTAAATAAGTAAACTTTTTTGTACTTGACTAAATTTGAAAAATTTGTATAGTTAAAAACCACACTAGAGACTTTAACACAAGCATTACATTGACAATTCCAACACTACACAGACTGAAAAAAACATTAAATTAAATGGAGCCACACCTCAATCAAGGCAAGGGCTGACACACTCTGCTCTCGGTGTATAATGCCGTCATTGAGTCATGTGACCTTTGGAGTACACTGTGGGTCACATGACTACGTTGTGGTCAGTTCACTTTCTTACGAAATCTTGTGGATGTAAGATATGTAAATGTAAAGTGAGTCATAAATTTGTTTGAGACACTCGTTAAAATTTCATTTCATTGATCACATAAATGGTTCACAATCACTGAATTGTTCTTTCTTTCAATTTATTTCAAAATGAAAAAATAAAAGCTGCTCAAAGAATCAAATTTTTAATGAATTAAGAGCACAAACATTTCTTGAATAAATGTTAAATCATTTGACAAAAATCTACAAAACTAGATTATGAAGATATTTGACAGTAGAATATATATCAGAACAAATTGTCATGTGAGTGCAAGAAAGTTGAATCTGCAATAGATGCCATTTGTCATAAATTTGGATTGCACACTGTATAATCTCCAGTTTTGGGTCAGTGGTTCTTGAAATGATTCTTCAAGTGGTGTCACCTGAAGAACCATTTCAAGAGCCACTGACATATGGCAAGGAAATTTCGAGCAATTTTTCACACTCTATAGTGACGAGATGATAAATATAACATAAATAAGGCAGCCATTGCAGATAAGACTTTCTTGCACTCACATGACAAAATACACTTACTATAAGCCCATAACCAGGTCTATGATGAGTATGCTCTCCATCATGGCTGCTACGTCCAGTAAAGGACTCTTTCTTCATCTTCCGAGGGCTTGGTTCATCTTCGCTGCTACTCTCACTGCTATCCGAGTCTTGTCTAGATTTGTGATGCTTTTTCCTTTTTTTCTTTTCTTTCTTCTCCTTCTTTCTCTTCTTTTTATCTTTTTTTAGCTGTAAAATAAAAGAATGGAAATTTAAAAAGATAATATAATGAAGCATGTTGGGATCAGTCTATTGATCTAGTTACCGACGTTGATTGCAGTTAGCTGACGATGGTCCTAGCAACAGGGTGCATTTGTTGACAGTAATAACGCCTTTATAAGGAAAAAGTTTTGAATAGTCAGCAATAAATTATCTTGGCAAGCTAAGGTCACAATGAAAGTTTTGTTACCAAAACCACATGGCATGGAAAAATGGTATACGGACAAACAAGCTCTGGCAAAATGAGTATTAACTCGAGCTTATCCAGAAAACAAAGTTGATTTATGTGAATGATATGCTCAGTGCCGGATTTAGCTTTGCCAGGGCCCTGGGCCAGGTTAAAATTCAGGGCCCCTTGTGTAAAATTTTAATCATGCTACTCTTACGGAGTAATAACACATCTATTGACATGAATTCTTTTGATTTAATGATTCCATTACCCCTCCCCCTTCTTTGCAAGCGTCCATGACGAACTTCCCCCCAAAAGGTATTTATATTCAATCACAACATGTTGGGGGTCTGGGCCATTAAAAATCCTATTTAATATTTTTATTCCATTTCATTTTTTCCCTCTCTTTTTTTTTTCTCTCTTCTTCTTTTTTGTCTCCTTTTTTTTTTTGGGGTCATAATAAAGGGCCCCCTGGGCCCGGGCCCATTTAGAAATCAGGTACTGGATATGCTGATGCTGGAATGGACCTAGTCAAAATAATCATCAAATTTGCACATTTAGAATGTGTTTTTGCACATGAAAAGTAATTTTCCTGATAGATAGTACTTATGAGGAAATTGGAAAATTGACCAGGGGACCTGCTCATCATTATTTCCAACTTCAGTGGCCCATATCTCAGAATGTGGTTTTCTAACTTAAAGTACCTTTTGCTGTAACACATCAAAAATATTTGGTTTTCCAATGCCATTTTTAGTTTGTATGTTATTGTATTTAAAGTAGGGCAGGGACTTTTAGGACACCCTGTAGAATGGATAATTATAATGAACTTTTGGTAGAAATCTCAGTGTCTGTTTTAATAAACAGATATTTAAATTTCTGAGACTACACAAGATATAAATTGAAGAAGGGCGGTAGAGTATTTATTATACAAGTCTTCAAGACAAGGATTTGAGTTCTTGTGTGAATTCTTAGTTACATGTATTTTTAAGTAATGTTGGATGGCTTTAGGATATTTCAATGTGAAGGTTTTAGTTGGGGGGG